>KN485836.1:0-16182 GCA_000787095.1 Periophthalmodon schlosseri
TAATAATAATAATAATAATAATTGTTGAATTGTTGAAATGAGGTAATGTGAAATAATCTGCAGTGAAACCAGTTGCTCAGGGCAGACATGATAAGAGTGCAGCAGGAAAGTGGTAGCAGCGTGTTTTCGTGATTTGAACCAGACAGATTCTCCATTACTCGCCAACAATACTCCAGGCATTTTAATGGAAGCAGATGGGAATGTTTATTTAAGCAGCTATTGTGCACAGGCTGGAAAGCGTCTGCAGGTTTTGTTGTAGTTATGCATGTAATAAATGATTCATAGATGAAATAAGTTAAAGGGCCTATATTACGCTATTTTCTGAAGTATGTTATAATGATGTCTTCTCATTGGAATCATACCTGGAGTTGTGCTTTGTTTCATTCAAACATATTTAACACAAATCCTGCATATTTAGGCTGAGTTCTTCTCTCAAACAGAAAACACTCTGTTCCACCTTGTGATGTCGTGTGGTAATGCAGGAAGTGCTTTTTAAACTCCATAAACCTTCTCTAGAATAATTTGGATTATTTCAGACCTGGAATTGCCAATCTCTACTGGACAAAAGGTAAAAAGTAACTGTTAACTTGAACACTACCTCTTCATGACATCACACAGTGGAACAGAGCATTTTGAACGATGTTTTTGATGAGGTAACAGCATTCTAACATGGCTTAAACCTCACAAGAATTCATTTTGTGTAATATAGGACCTTTAAAATACTAATTTCAGCTTCCTGTTTTATGCAACATTTTGAGAACTTGTTCCCTTTTCAAAATATATCATATTTAGTGTTCATTTTGTTAATTAAAACAAAAGGAGGTATGGAGATACGTTTTATGTCAAACTGTGGAACATTATAGCAAAATGAACCCCATTTCCATGGAGACAAGCAGGTGAAGACCCTCCTTCAGGCCAAATAAGAGTCAGGTTTGTTTTAGATGTAAGCCCGCTGAGGACATATGTTTTTCTATTTTACAGTGCAAGAAAAAATCCAAAACAAAAAGAAACAACAACATGCTTTTATTTTAGTTAGGCTATAAAGTTACACGGTGGGGCTTTACGTTCCAGAGAATGAACTTTTGGAACATATGAACATAAGTTACACTTGTCTTGCACGTGCCTCCTGGATTAGTTCAGGGGGTCCGTGTGTCCTTTGTGGTTGCAGTGGTTTCCATGTGGGCTTCACGCTGACCTGCCTCCTTGCTCTGTCTTTCATGCGTGACGGACAGGGTTGTTTTATGTCCCTCTCTGCCCCCCGTAGCTCTGAGTGTGTCTGATTTAAGAGTTGTGAGGAGGAAAAGGACGACTCCATCCTTCCTGTGTTTGGATGACACCACAGGGAAACAGCAGCTGGGACCTGCACAAGATAAACAATGCAGGTTTGAAGGAGGGTTTTATATTGGCCAATCAAGACATGAAACTACCATGAAATAATAGGCTTGTTGCACACACTTGTTAGGTTTACATGTTTTCAGGGGACATTTAAAGCATTGACTTAAATTCATTTCCTTGGGACTAACCTTAAGCAAAATGACTTCTTGGCCTAACTCAAACCCTTAAATAAACCTATATCTTTACTTTACAACATGTTGCTTACCTCATGGGACCTGATTTTTGTTTCCCATTTAAGGTTCTCATGAAAAGAATGTGTCAGTGATGCAATGTTCGTGAACGAGTCGGCTCTTTTGAATGGTTCCTTAATGTGAGCAGTTGGAACCGGATCTCTTTTTTTTTTTTTTAAACTGAATGTCTGTGTAATCCCTCATCGGGCAGGTATGATCCATAGTGAAAGAAAGAAAAATTCAAATCTGTCAACTGGACAATGAGCTCGTCCAAGTTCCTTCAGAGCGAATCGTCTTCACTCCACAACTTTTTGTACAGTTGACAGATTTGAATTTTTCTTTCTTTTACAAAAGAACCAAATCTTTTTCTGTTTAATTTGTATGCATTTTTACACTGATTGAATGTTGAACCTGCACAAAAATCAGCACAGAAGCAGAGTATGCAACACAGCTGAATGTTTTTTGTACAAAAACATATGGCATCATAATAATAGTTAGTTTTTTAATTTGTATTATTGCAGTGCAACATTTTTTTTTTTATTATACATAATTTCAATGGGTAAACAAACTCCCACTTTCAGTTTGAATCGCTTTAAACAAATCTTAGCCTTGGTAATTTCTTTCTGTGATTAGTTTGAAGATAAAATGAGTTCTCACATTGCCTTCTAAATGAATATAAAAAGAGCCAAAGAGTCTTTTGAATGGCTCTTTGAAATAAACAAATCTAAAAGATTCAGATGCCATAAAGCAGCCAAAAATCCATCACTAGAATGTGTATACAAATCCCAGTCACAACAAAGTGATAAATCCCTGCCTCCATCCTTTTATTTCTGGTATTTGGTAAAATCTCTATGCAAAATTCTATATACCAACAAGATTTTAACCAAGACATTATGCTTTTGAATGTTTATAGACCATGGAGAATGTAACTTAACCTATACACAGGTTCAAAGAGCATGTCCAAGTACACAGTTTATATTTATCACACAAGTCAATAGAATTACTAATCACTTATTTACAGTCATTCTTGGCTTATAAAAAAAAAATCACACAGACAGCATCCAAAAACATAGCTTCATTCTTTTAAAGTCCGTCCAACTGTGCATAGCATTAGCAAGAAATCAAAAGACTCCATCTCCTCAAGTTCAAAGGTCCACGCACTGTCCAACCTAAATCCCCAGATCATTCATATTTAGTCCAAGTGTTTTTGAAAAGTTTTACGGCACTGAGTAAAATTTACGAGGACGGGGTAAACCTCGATCCATCAGAGCAGTAACACAAACCTTTTGGAGGCGTTCATGTTGGAAGAAGAGGCGCAGTCTGCATTCGTTCTGGACATTCACGTGAGCTCCACACATGTGTATTGTGGAAAAGTGAATTCTACGCTTGAGTGTGGGATGGGGGTGGATTTTTGAAATACTAAGGTCCATCATGTTGACGCCCATGCTTCTGGTGCTTGTTTAGTCTTGGTTTAGGCCTGTAAAGTCCTGGTTCAGTCCTTGTTTAGTCCTGGTTTAAAGGATAGTAATAACAATGGCTTGATTTATAGTTTACAATCTTGACCTTCTTCTGTGATTGAAAGCGACTTCTGTAGCCAACACCTTTTCCAAACTCCAGCTATTTACTCACATAGTTTATACACAATATTCAAAGATATTCTAATTAAGTTCATCTTTCCTGACTTAATACTGGTCCTGGTTTCGTTCTGATATAGTTCTTGTTTTTCTTTACTTCTGGTTTCGTTTTGATAGTTGGTTTTATACCTAGCTTTAAGTGTGTGCCATGAAAAATTCTGCCTTCAGACTTTAAAATGAAAGTCAAAGTTATGAATATAGTAATGATGAACCTAGTGCAATGCCGATAAGGTATTTAGTCCTGGACTTTAGACTAGTCCTAGTTTACACTTATGGAGCTAAAGGTGCACTATGTAACTTTTATGATGGAGGGTACGCAACCTGCTTGTTTCCATGGAGATGTTGTTGCTTTGCCTTGCCCATTCCAATAAATTGATCTATCTTGATGGAGACGAGCAGGTGGAACCACAAGGCCAAGTTACAAGTCAGATCTGTGGAAAGGCAGGTCCACTCACCGTAAGAATGCATGTTTTCAAGTTGTTGTAATTTTGTCTTGTTTTTGTGGAACATTCTAGGTGAAGCATTAACATCAATGAAAACAAATAGGTGACAGAACCCCAACTAGAAAAGTGACATAGTGCATCTTTAAAGGTCCTATATTACACAAAATTGACTCTTGTGAACTTTAAGCCATGTTATAATGTTGTTACCTCCTCAAAAACATACCTGAAGTTGTGTTTTGTTTCACTGACGCACTCACGCATGTTTGAGTGATCCTTTATTATTAGTCTGTCTACATCTCGAAAGCTCTAAATGCTCTATTCCACCTTGTGATGTCATATAGTGGTAGTTTTCAAGTTAACAGCTCCTTTTACCTTTAGTTCAGTAAAGATTGGCAATTCCAGGGCTGAAATCATCCAAATGATTCTACTGAAGGTGTATGGAGTTTAAAACACAGTGGAGCACTTCCTGTATTACCACATGACATCACAAGGTGGAACAGAGTGTTTTCAATTTGAGAGAAGAACTCAGTCTAAATATGCAGGGTTTGTGTGTTAAACATGCGAATGGAACAAAACACAACTCCAGGTATGATTGTGATGAGCAAACAACATTATAACATAGATCAGAAAATAGTGTAATACAAGCCCTTTAAGTCCATTTCTGACCTAGTTCTGGTTCAAGTCCTGGTTTAGTCCTTCCATTCACAAACCTGTCTGCTGCATACATCCATGAGCTGGTCGTCTGTCTGGCACGCTCGTAAACCAGGGCCAGAGCTCACCACACCTTTGATCGTCCAACACCTCGCCACAGAATCAGGGCCCATTCATCACCACTGCTGCTTTAAGGGCCACTCTGTGATCTCAAGATTCAACAAATTCCTCACATGTTCCATCAGCGTTTGGTAAAAGCAGCTCTGAGGGTCTGAACGCCACTTTACAAACAGAAAGAACGGTCGTCTACAGCGATCATGACGGATATAGTGAGAGGATTGCTTTATCTGGAGGGCATATTAAGGATAATGAGCCAAAGCCAAATTGAATCTTGGCTAAAAATGGAAGAACGATGTCTTTATATTTAGGCAGAGGTAACAGATGAGAAAATGTTAGTAATATAACTCACTAAGTCACTTCATTTTTCTTGAGGTTTTAGTCCACAGTTGATCAAATGATTTTAAAATCCTGACAGAAACAGCCAGAGTTCGAGTGGATTTAATAACTGTGAGAGTAATTTGCTCAAATAAATCATGATTGTAAATTGAGTTGCACCTGGTAAATGGAGGAAGCTTATATATGCTGGCTCCTGAACATTTTTCACTGAGATGAAATACAGGGATGAAAATTGCATTTCAACAGGTCAGCATTGCCGCGAAATAGCCAAAACAAGTCAAGGTATTACAAAAAAAGAAAAAAAGAGTATACACTACCAGTCAAAAGTTTGGACACGCCATCTCATTCATGCAAAGTTTTTTTTTTTTACTACTTTCTACATTTTAGATACATACAGAAGGCATCAAATATATGAAGTAAGATATAGGCCTATGGAAAGAAAAAAAGATAAATAACTCTTTACTACATAATTCCATACATCTTACTTCATATATTTGATGTCTTCCATATGTATACAATGTAGAAAGTAGTAAAAATAAAGAAAAAAAAAAACTGACTGGAAGTGTAAAAGTTTGGACACACCATCTCTTTAAATGTTTTTTTCTTATTTTTACTTCTTTCTACATTTTATACATATATAAAAAAGTTTTTTTCATTGCTACATAATTCCATATATCTTACATCATATATTTGATGTCTTCTGTGTGTATATAAAATGTAGAAAGTTGTAAAAATAAAGAAAAGAAAAAAAAAACACTGAATGAGAGGGTGTATCCAAACTTTTGGCTGGCAGTGTGTGTATATAAATATCTATTATATCTATATCTATCTATATCTATCTTTGACTTGATTTCTTCTATTTCAGTAAAACACCCTTTCAACATATATATTGCAAAAAGCAGCTATTTTTGACAGAAGACACAGAAGACAGACTGAATATTATTATCTGCATAAATAACATTTTATTGGATGAGAACCATAAGGATACAACTGCCAGGGACAGACAATTTTATCCAGAGATGTTGCTGGATGAGAACCACGTGCAAACAACTACCTGTGACTATCCCAGACAGTTTATATATTTGCATTTTATTCTAAAGTATAAATGAGCTATTGAAACAAGATATTTTGTTTCATGTTTTTTTAATCCACATGTGATTTTGTTGAGAAAACCATGGAGCTTCAGAACTGTAGCCACCAGCTGCAGACTTTTGATTAAGAGAAAACACATTGTAATCACTTACCGTAACACAATACATGTGTGTGCTTGACTGTTTATTCTGGCTCAAAATGAAGCACATATATTTTTCACACAGTGCTTTAATTAATGGAAACTTGATTATATCCAGACCCAGGGCTCTCTCACAGGCTTCCGTAAGGTGGTGCATTTGAGCTCGGAAAATCTCGGAAGGTGCCCAAATTCCCAGCATTCCCTGTTGGCCCACTGCGGAGCACAACAACATTTGAGGAAAAATGAGAAGAAAGAAACAGGAGACTGGGATGGGTTTGGTTCATCTGTCTGTCTTCAGCATGGGTCTACAGGGGTGCAAAAGGGACATTGCAACCTCTGTTAAAAATGTTTGCCCCTTCATTTCAGGCGCCTAAAATAATGCAACTAAGTGGAAGCATATTATGTTTGCGCCCCTTTGAATCTCGAATGCGCCCGGGCCTGGTCTTCAGCAGGCTATTTTTGTATGAGATCAAAACATTCAGATGTTTATCTAGTAAATTTGGGACAAGTCCACTTAGCTATGAGAACCAGTTATATGCATGTGAGTAGATTAGAAGTATTTACCTTTAAATGGGGGACAGTAGCCCAGTTGGTATGTTGGAGTGTTTTGTCCACAGATCCTAAGGTTGGTGGTTCAAATCCCTCTCTTGACGCAAACATCATTGGTTGAGTGGGCAGATCCACTGATCCACAGGCTGGCAGTGCGAGTCCAGCTCCCACAGATCAATGCTGTCATTGTGTCCTTGAGCAAAACACTTAACCCACCTTGCCCCCAGTGTCTGTGTACACTGCTGTATGAATGTGTGTGTGTGAATGGGTGAGTGGTCCCTTGACTTAACCCACTTGCCCCCAGTGTCTGTGTACACTGCTGTATGAATGTGTGTGTGTGAATGGGTGAGTGGTCCCTTGATGTAAAGTGCTTTGAGTGCCTTGAAGGTGGAAAAGTGCTATATAAAAATGTGACCATTTACCATTTAAATGAGAATGCAAGTGATGGGTAAAAGTGCGCCAAATGCAGTGACACTTGCAAGTACCAAATGTTTTGTTAACTATGAAACAAGAAAGCTGCATGCAATGGTGAAACATAATTATGTAAAAATAGTAAAGTATTGCACTTATATAGATATAGATATAGATAGATAGATAGATAGATAGATTAAAAAAGTATTTTTATTGTTGTATGAGACTTGCTGAAAAGGCTGAGGGGTTTATGTTTAACACATTTGTAGACTGAGCAAACAAAAATATACAAATAAAAACAGCTAGGAAAAAAATATGAATTCAATTGTTTCAGTTGAACAAAACTCAAAATCATTACATTTGAAGCTTTATTAGATCTCAAAATCTGCGTGAAATCAACTACTAGTACTTACCAGTACTTACTTTTTACTCTTTAAGTACATTTTAAAATGGGTATTGCAGTACTTTTACTAACTACATTTTTTCATGTGATACTTTTACTTGAGTATTTTTTTTGCTCCATCTATACTTTTACTTAAGTAACACAATTGAGTGCTTCATCTACCACTGCCTATATGTTATACTTTTTGCTATTTCCAAAATAGAACTAAATTACAGAGCAACCATAATTATGAATTACATATTATAAGCTATTTTCTCATTAATTAATGTGAAAACAGCTTATAATATATCAATAAGTAAATAATGCAAAAAATTATGAAATTGATGAGTACATGTGGTGGGTGTGGGTATACAAGGTGGACTATACTATACAAAGCAATCATGCCCCAACCCTCTGAGAAATAGAAGGTTAGGAATAAAGTATTTGTGATGGACCTCATGCATTAACCATTACATAAATGGTGGCCCAACTTCTTCGAATTTCTTCAAACTTCTTCACTTTAAATATTCCACTGTGGACAATATAACACCTGTATCAAATCCAGTTAGAAATGATTGATATGTTGAGATAGGCCTTATGGCTCACTGCAGGCTCTTTAGCACAAGTACCTAAACACCGTCTGGGCTCCTCTCTGAAGTCCACTGCGTGAATGGAAAGACCCGGGTCCACACATGCCTTCACTGCTGCTCCTGGTATGGGGTTAACAGGAGCTGCAAATGGAGGGTGCATTTTTTCCAATGAGCCTTGACAGAGCCCCCGAAAAAAAGCCATTACTCAAGACTGAGACGACACCATGGAGATTGAGCTCCACCTATCACCGCAGAGGTCAAAGGTCACAGGGGGACAACCTGTGTTTATTCTTTGTTCCTTGTCTGTGGCTAATAGGTTGTGTTCACTTTCACATTCAAGGATGCATTGGTGGGTATCAGATGTCATGATCACAACATTGTAGTATTTAAAGGACCATGTATTTGAGTATTATATGTATTTGTGGTGTGTCTGCGTATAATCATAAAATGTTTTATTGTTGGAGAATCAAGTGCTTGGTTAGCATGCTAGTTGTTGTTAGCATTACTATGATGGCAAAACTCTGCTTCTGAAAGTTCTGAAAATGTGTAAAAATAAGTGAGTGAAAAATGAAATTGACATTAATTATTTCAGGTTAATTATTGATTATTAACAAGTTCTGTTTTTCACATTTTTAAGTAAAACAACAATACAAAAAAGTTCTTGCCCCCGTCTGAAAGTCTGGCACCATTACATTCAAGAATCTGAAAATTACTACACATTAAAAGGTTAATTTATTTATTGAACTTATTCACAAGAAGCTTGAACTAAATATTGCTTCCTCTGTTGTCACAAATGAACTTACTAGGCTAAAAGTCGTGGCATTATTCATACAGCAACATGACAAATAGTTAGTTTCTGGACCCAACTTTTAGGGATATGTTTTAAACGGGAACCTCTCCCCATCTGTGTTTGTTCAGTGGCACATGCACCACCTGGGCTGTCTCTAATTGTGGCTGGTTTAAATATGCCTTTGTTGTGTTAGCGGGACGGGGCGGGGGGCATGTAGTCAGCAGGTGGAGGAGAGGGGGGTCTTTAAATTGTGGAGGATGTGGGTATGGGATTTCCCATTGTGTCCCTAATGTTCTTGGTCTCTTTGAGTGTGGTTAGATTACATACCTGGATATCGTTTGCTTTGCTCTATATATGTAGCCTACACTGTAAAACCGCGAAGGGTCAATTAAGGGTAAATTACAGGCAAATTGGCTGCCTGTAATTTGCCATTATTAAACAAACACTTGTTTACTTGTTGTAGCAACAATAACAAATATGTAGCAATTGTTTCATTACAACTGTGTTTATTGCTCAAAAACATGTAAAAAGAGAGCAGAGACACCTCTCCACAGATCTGATCTGTAATCTTTCCTTGACTTATATCAGCATTATACTTTACATTGAACAAGCAGTTTCTTAAATGCTTTTAAATTGTCAGACTAAAGCCCGCCACACACTACAGAATAATTTGCCTAATTTAGGCTGTAATTAGCTTCCCCCCGACTTCGGGGGGGTATGACCCGACTTTGGATCCTCATGTGCGATTTTGAATCCGCTGCGCTCCTCGTGTGTGTGGTGTCTGTGCGACTCCGAGCTGCTCTTTCATATCGTAACCACAAAACATCACCACGGCACCAGGGGACTGGTGTTGTGAATTAGCCTAGGCTATAAACACTGTGATACTCTCATCAGATTACTGAGCTGTTAATCTATGTTTGTTGTATCTGTCCCTATTCAAATAAACAATTTTTAAAAAATCACAAATAATAATAACACAGTTTTGACTTGCATCTAAACTAGAAGTACAATGCTCTGATCTTTTGAACATTTTTTGACTGTAGACTTTACTGTAGATAAGAAACAGCCGCTGATTGTGCACTAGCTGTTTGCTCACAGCTTTTAGCTTGTGGTGTGCTGTCTCTTTGCTGCCATATTTAGCTGCAGTCTTTGTGCTCCGAGATTTAAAATCTCATCTGATTCTCTTCATTCTGTGGTCTGCGCTTTTTGTCGCACATTTAAAAATCATTTAAGGCTGAAAAATTCTGTAGTATGTAGCGGACTTAAGGTTAATAATCAGTGTTTTCTTATCTTACGTGCTGATCTCAAACATGGGTCAGTTTGACTGGTTGCTGCGGTAACTTTAAAGCTTCCCTCTGGGGGAAGTGGGCTGTGGGAGTGAAGGCGTGTGGTCCATTGTTCCTGTAGTCTCCCTGTGTGTGTCTTTGTCCCGGGATGACCTTGTGGTTCAGTGACCCCCGTCAGACCAGTGATAACAAGACTCTACTGTGGGAACAAAAGACCCACGGTAAAGATGGACAGCTCTGAAATCAATGGAAAATAAATAATTCAAATGCATGAATAATCTTTGCCATGTTAAAGGGGCTCGTTCCTATCAATCCATACAATTCTTTCATTCATCTACTCTTGCTACTCATTAAAGGTGCACTAAGTAACTTTTCTAGTGGGGGATCTGCCATGAAGATGTTATTGTTTTTCCTGGAATCTTCCACAGTTTTTTGCATGTTTTTCAAGATACCTTGGAGCAATAAAAACACCTGTATTTAAATGCAACATAGATACATTTAATGCCATACTGTGAAGCATTCCAGGCAAAACAATACATTTTTGGTACTATGGACACAAGCAAGTGGTGGACCTTACTCCAAAAAAACTACATAGTGTCCCTTTAATGTGTTTTAGGGTTTGCTAGCAGCTTTCGTCCCATATGCTACTACCATACACACTTTGCCCACAGTGGTCAGAGAGTATGTGACCATGTTGGCAGTCACATGGCCAAAGTCTGACCCAAGCAGGCCCGTCGACAGACATTTGGGGGCCCGGGGTAAGAAACCTCACATGGGCCCCCCCTCTAATATAAATAATAGCAAGAAGGTCCATTTCTGGGCCCCTAAGACCCTGGGGCCTGGGACAATAGACCCCTTTATTCCCCCCTGTCCACTCCCCTGGACCCAAGGCAGCTGTGGCTACTTTACCAGGTGTGACTACAAGGTAAATGATTATTGCATCTAATTGTACAGCAATTGGTGGAGTGCCTGGAAAAGCTCTTAACAAGACCCATTACATTACACAGATTAAAAGTTTTGTTATTTGTTTTATACTAAAAATACCAGACTTTTTATTAGCTGCACTTAGCAATAATGTAGAAAGCCTGAACGATGAACACACTGGTGGATTGTTCACATGTCCATCACTGTATTTCAACACAATGCGGTCAACAATGTTTTGCAAAGCCAGTCGTGGAATGGTAAAAATGCATTTGATCCGCTGCATTTCCTTAGACTTGGAAAGGGTCTGTATTTAACGGATGTGGTCTGTTTCATATCGAGGTCAACGGTGTGATTTGTGGACAGTCTTGGTATGGGGTCCATATGAAGCTCTGATCGTGCAAGAGTGTGTCGGCCAACATCAAGTCAACACGCACAGGCTGCACAGACACTGGATTTAGATCAAATAGTCCGGGTTTTTTACAATAAACTTCTTCACCTTTAAGACCTTGGGGACACCAGGTGCTCAGACCAAAGCAATCACGAGTTTATACACGCTAACAGTCATACTTGGAGGAAGATCAGTTATTTGTTGCAGTGGTTGTTTTACTTATTTAAATGTTTTTGTAACAATTATAGTTTGACTGCTTTTATGACTTAAATATATTTTATCATAATCTACTTTGATCTCGACATGACTTTGCCAGCCTTTGAAAAATATAGACCACTGACTTTATACAATGCAGATTTGTTATATTTCATTTTAAAATATTATTTCATGCTTATACAGTATCTTTATGATGGCTGCTGTTCTCATATCTGACCAGAAGGGGGGGTCGTGCAGTTTCCTGACATCAGATGGTGACGCAGCACTCACTACATTACATGTGGTGACAATATTGTCTTTCTGCAGATGTACGGTAAGCTCACATATGCTAATGATTTAGGGGAAGAGTAAAAGCGTTGTGGGACTTTTTTAACCATTGCCAGTAACTAGGTCTATTATTAAACAAATAAGCATAATAATACAACAATAAGCGCCAAAAATGTATGCATTTGACTTGATTAAATATACTCTTTCACTCAGCCGTTTGTTTCATTACAGGTGATGAATTTAGAACCCATCACTGTTTTCTCTATGAAAAAGTAGGTTGGCCATCGCTGTCTGTCAGAAGAGAACAACACTGTATGAAATTCGTTTATAAGGGACTACTTCATAGACTGTCTGAATATGTCACTTGCTAATCATTGATACAGGAACATTTAATACAAGATCACATGACCGTATAAGTTTAAGGGCTTTTGGCTGTTGTGCTTCACAAAAGGACATGCAAAATTGGATACTTTGGTGCCACAAATGCACTTTAACAATCTGGCAACAAATGCTTATACTCACACCTGCACCTGTTTTTAATGTTTTAAATGGACTTATACTTATTTATCTTGTTTGGGGTTTTTTTGTTTGTATTTTTTCTGTATTTTGAACAGGGCGCCCATGAAAAAGAGAGTCTAAGTGCTCTCATTTAGCGCTCCCTGTATAAATAAAGATAAATAAATAGATAAATAAATAAAATTAAGCTTGTTACCATACCCACTTCAGAGTTATGATATTTATTTTTTGAATTACATTCCCATTCTCATCTAGTTTGAATAGAGTGAACAATGGGATGCCTTGAACAGGTCAAACTAGCGGAGCATATTAAACCATACCTCACTGGAACAAGTAAAATCTACTTTAAAAAGTGAATTATCTGAATTCAACTCATTAATTGTTTTTGCTAGTTGTTTGTCCATGGCTTATTAACATATGACAGCCTTAGTGTTTGTTTTGAAATGTAAATAGCTGAGTAAAGAATTTCCAGTGCAGCAGTGAGTCAGTTCTTAAGTGAATCTGACTAATATTTATGATTTTTTCCAGTGAGCCTCATAAAGCACAATTGTCTTTAAGGAGTATGACCCTACATCACACAGATCACACAGGAGACCCATAACTGTCACACTGTCCCATCTCTGCTGCGATCTTTGAACTTTGACCCCAGATCTGTGGAGGCACCACTGTAAACGTCTGCTTTGAATGGATGTACATGATGGAGATGTCTAGAGGTTAAACAACAAGTTAGACAACGACGGTTCATATGGAAACTGTTAGAATTGATGTTTGAGGAGTTTACAGTGGAACATACCATAGCATGTAGAGGTGGTGGCTGGACACAAGAGGGCGCTGCAAAGAGATGAGGCTGTGAGGGTTCTTGCTGCATTGTCAAAACACTGCTCCTACTGTAATGTCCACTGAAAATGGGAAATCATTAAAACAGCAATAAATTAGAACATTCATCTTAACATTTCCAAAATAGCTAAGAGATATTGTTTCATCTTTCAAGGTTTTTTCACTGGGTTAATTAATTGTATTTCACCATTGATGAGAAACTTTGGTATCACTTTATAATAACTGCACCTTAGACCCAAATCAAGACAAAGAAAACAATAAGGCTAGCCAGGATGCTAATAGGTGTGAGAGCGCCCATTAGGGGCCTGAATGATTATGCTAAGTATGACTCAGGCACAGTTCACACTTAATGTAGCTCATTAGACCTAGCTTACAAACAGAAACTGTAAACAATAGGTGTGTTAGTTTCAGTGTAGCTAGCTCCTCTCTTAGATATAAGACAGTATCCACCAGCAATCTGACCAGAACTGAAGAAGCGGCTTGGATGAGCAGTGAAACGTCAACTTTTTGTCCAGTTGCCAGATTTGAATTTTTCTTTCACTATAACTGCACCTTAGCCTTAATAAAGTGTGAAAATAGACTCAAATTTGTACTCAACAAATAGTTTATTAAGAATGATTTAGGCAAAGTAACACAACCTATGTAAAGTGAATAAAAAAACAAAAAACATATTTGGTCAAAAGTATTCTTAAGTTTTCGTAAATCAAGCTAATTAGGCACTTGGCAGTTGTGAGGTGGAGGCTAGCTCAGCTCAAGGTAGTATTCATTCTACCTTCTCAGTCCAGTATCTTCAGATTGAACATGACTCCCAAATGGCAATCGAAACATCTTAATTAAAAAAATATTGTCCAAACAACTACCTTTAAAACCTTTTCTACCAAGGTAAGTTACCTGTTGAGTGGACCTTCATCCTATTAATTTATATTAGAGGGGGGCTCAAGTGAGGTTTCTTGCCCCAGGCCCTGAAATTTCTGCTGATGGCCCTGCCAATACCTTTACTGCAGTATTGACCTTATTCTGCCCCGCCCACTTTTTCCTCTAAATGCCCCAGACCAGGCTCTCTTTGTGGTGGAACTTCCGGTTAAGCTGGAACCCCAAGTATAATATAACATAGGTTGTGTAAAATGTTCTATGTTCATGTGCAAGTCAACAATTCACCGATTCTCTGGGAGGCTTTAAAATAGCTTTGTAGTCCGTATAGAACTTATTTGCTGTCAAGATCAGCAGCCCCATGCAAAATAATACAACCCGAATGACAATAGTGGCGCCCATGGCAACTTCCGGAATAAGGTCTATAAGAACAAGAAAACCTATAATTATTTCAACTTGATTGCTTACCTAGAGACAGCAGGGTAAGATGCCAGAACATACCCCCCACTCAGTTTATAAGGTAAAAAGTACTAGTTTGGCTTTAATTTAGCTTTAAACCAGGACTTTCCAATGAACCTGACCCACCGCTGTTGATTGTTACTTCAGAGTTACAGCTGTGCCATAACTACAGTTTTAATAGCCGTAGTTTTATGTATAATATCTGAGTGTAGCCATTGACGCACACAGGAGCGTTTAGTGTTTATGGGGGAACTCTTGGGGAAAAATAAAATCCAGTGGAAATTCAACTAATTTCACATCAGAATGAGAGCTTAGAGAAATGAGAGTAAAATGATCCATGTTCAGCAGCCATTGAATATAAAGTTCATGCGTTTGGGGCTATTTGCAGCCTGGATTTTATGGAAAACTTTAGGACACGTTCATATAATATCCACACAGGGACTGTAACCATGCCGACAATTATGCACCTGGTTGTTGTGGTTGAATAGTAGGTGTTGCTATTGTTAAAGGTGCAACTTTTCTCATGGAGGGCCTGCCACCTGCTTGTCCCAGTGGAGATGTCAGAATGTTCCACAGTATGGCATTAGACAACAGCATAGCAATAATATGGAAGTTTCAAAGTGCATCTTTAACTTGAATAGTCCAATAGTTCTGGCCTTTACAAAAATAATATTAGGCATATTTGCAGAGGTAATTAATAAATCAAAATAATGACCTTTCTATTTGAACTTTTGGATGAAGTGTCTGCCGCCCTCTGCTGGTAACAATGGGGAATGAGGCATGTTGAAATAGTTGACTAGCAGCACAGCAATAGGACATGTATTGTACTAGTCAAGTTGCAATAATATGGAAAATTAAAATGATCCTGCACTGATAATAATGCTGTTTTGTTGATCTGAAGTATCTCTACATACAACTTTGATTAGTCTCATCTCCATAAAGTAAATAGTGCTTTAGGAAGTCCTCTAATGTGCAGCTAATGGAGTGTTAGAAGCTCATTTGGATCTTGTTGACTCATCTGACTTCATTTAACATTAACTAAGGTTGGATCCACTTATAACGCAAGAGCGAAAGCACTTTTTTTTCTTTCTATAGGCTTTTAAATCTGTCCAAAAAGTTGCATTTAACATTTTGGAATAGTTTGGCTGTCTAAGCAATTTATTAGCGCCACAGGGGGCCATTCATTTGATAGACTTCTTCTGACTAGCGAAAATGGCTAGTCAGATGAACCCTTCGATTATCTACCTCCCATATGTATGAATCGGGAAGAGTGTTGTCCAAGGACAGAAAGACAATATATTCTTCTCAGCAACTGAACCACCTAGCCACTGTCTACTCATAACTGGGCCAAACTATTTTGCTATAACTGCTCATAAAAAATACATACAAGATGCAGAATCGTCCTTGCTATTCATTTATCGGTACATCACCGCAGCACTGAGCTTCTGTGTTAGACCAACCTCATCATAAATCTCACTCACGTTGACTACATTCACTTTGCTCTCTCCTGACACCAGCCCTCTGCCCGTATCAGTGTCCGCCAGTCAGAACCAATCACATCAGCTCCCGGGGTATTCACTGCTAATCCAATTCCCCTCCGATGGACACTACCCCACGGAGTCATCCACTTTTGCCCCCTCTCTCCTCTCCACACATTCTTATGCACTGTGGTGGAGTGAGTAAGCCTAGTTTAAACGCAGTGATCTCATTGTAGGAG
>KN485836.1:25431-51466 GCA_000787095.1 Periophthalmodon schlosseri
GCAATAAATGAATACTGCACACTTGATTTCTGACATAAATCTCTCCCTGGTTGAATCTATCACTTTACTGCAGTATATTGTGAGTCCTGGGTTCTCTCCTTTCTGAGTGTCCTTCTGTTATTTATACCTCCTCTGCTCTTCTCAGATTTACTCCTGACACTGTCCTCGTTGCAGCTCGGCAAAGGTTCCACTGTCAAATACAATGAAAAAGTGAACTGCTACTTCACACATCCAAAGTTTACTACTAGTGAAATGTGAAAGCCAGATGCCCTGGCCGTTCAAACCAGCCATTGCAAAAGTAGTGGGCCATGTAGGTCACTCATCTTAGCCATTTACTCAACGACAATATGTCGCTTTTCTGGTGGAGGGTCTGCCACCTGCTCTCCGTGGAGATGTCATTGAATATTCTACAGTATGGCATTAATCTATCAAACTTGTGACATCCCCCAGGGCAAGTTACAGGTTAGATCTGTGGAGAGGTGACCCTGTTCACAGTGGTAATGCATTTTTTGAGGTATAAAAATGTATGTATTTGAATAAATGCAAGTCTAAATCTACAAGTGACAAAAGCTTTACCGTATTTTCTGGAGTATAAGTCGCACCAGAGTATAAGTCGCACCAGCCAAAAAGTGCATAATAATGAAGAAAAAAAACATATATTTCACATAAAAATCGTATCTGAATATAAGTCGCACTCCCAGCCAAACTATGAAAAAAAGTGCGACTTATAGTCCGGAAAATATGGTATATTAAAATTAAGACACGCACTGAATAAATGCAAGATAGATAGGTTTAATGCCATGACCAGGTCAAACAATAATATCTTCACGGCAGCAGACCCCCAACCAGAAAAGTTACATAGTGCACCTTTGAGTGAGAGTTGAACCAATAATCCTTTTACTGGAGGACAAACACTTCTCTCACTGTAATACTGAATGTGAGTGTATGTATTGCAGTACTGTGTCAGGCTTTCGCTTATGGTAGTATACTGTTGATATAGTAACAGTAGCAGGAGTACTACCAATATAGTAGCAGTGGTATGAGTTGTAGTAGCAGGTGGTATGTAATTGCTTAGACCTGTGCTGTGTCTAAAAGCCCACACTGCAGTATGTGACCTTTTAAATGTGCTGGTTCTTATGGCGCTTAATGAGACTCCTGTGTTTTCGACAGAGTGAAGGTGAGTTCCTGCAGCGACCCCTGACACAGTGACAAGATGACGCTGGCAGGTAAACGCTGGTTCTTTTGTACTCGGCTGCACAAAATCTGAACCGTACCAAAACCAGATTCCTATTCATTTTGGCTGTATCGTGTAACTGCCTCAATTGCGGTTCCAATCCCTATTTTGAGTGATTCATTTTAGTGATGATCGATGAGTTTATTTCATGAGATCTTAGCCGGATTTTATGGGAAATTGACTTGAGATAATTTGGTCTTAGTGTTTGTGTGAGACTCATTCCCAGTTCTGAAAATCTATTGAATGTCTCTGCCAACTCTTCACCCCAATTTCAGACTATTACAGTAAAATAAACCAGGAAAAAGGCTATAGGCTCAGACCTGGGAACATCATCTACACCATATAACCTACCCTGCCATTGTTTTCCTATCCTCGTTTATATTAATTCTCTGTAATCCTAGTTTGTCCAGCCCCAACATGACAAAATAGACTCTCGCCACTGTTAAGATCTCAAAACTCTGTGTCCCATTGGCCCTGTGTCGTGTGCATCTGCGCCATCTCATGGTTTAGTTGGAGGTTACAGAGTGTGACCTATGCTGCTGTATGTTCTCAGCCTACAAAGAGAAGGTGAAAGAGCTCCCCCTGGTGTCTCTGTTCTGCTCCTGCTTCAACCCACAGATCGAGAAGAACACGTACAAAGCAGAGGGTAAGTCATGTGGCAGAACGGTAGCCAATAAATGTATTTGTAGGTTTACGTAAATGAATACGGCTTAAAATACAACAAAGGAAAAAAAAATAAAAAGACAATACAAGCCAAAATCAGAGTAGATTTCAGACGCCATACTTTTACTTCTTGTGTAATATTTTCCAGTAGAAGTTTTGGATATTCTTCCCACTGTGAGTAAGTCTACAAGTGACAAAAGCTTTACATTAAAATTTATATTATTAATTAGTTCATATAGAGTTAAAATGTACAAAAGTAGATAGTTGCAGTGTTGTTATCATTGAAGTAATGCCTGTGTTTACCTGTGCTCAGATGCGGTGGACCTCGGCTGGTGCAGTATCAAAGATGTGGAGGTGATCGAGCTGAACAAGCGCGCGTCAGGACAGGCCTTTGAGGTGATCCTGAAGCCCCCCTCCTTCGACGGAGCCCCCGAACTCAACACCTCCATGCCCCAGCGCAGAGACCCCTCCCTGGAGGAGATCCAGAAGAAACTGGAGGCTGCTGAGGAGAGAAGGAGGGTACGGAACTTTCACTAGGACCTAAGTATTATATAAGCGCTAAAAGACACCAACAATTTAAAACAAAATGTACTATCTTTTGAACAGTGAAACGTCTTCAAAATGTTGCCCAAAACAGGAAGCCGAAAGCCATGAATACAACATTAAACATTTAACAATTCTATTTTCTCAAAGGAAAATATATACTAGAGGTAGATTTTATTTTAAATTGGGGGTGAGTCAATTAATTGTGTTGCCTGGCACCCAGGTGAAGCAATCACAATAAAAATGTATTACTTTGTTATTGTTAAAGCGTAAATGATATTATTCGTAATCATTGAAAATCTAGTTATACAATCGCATTTTCCCATGGGTTTTAGAATGATGAAAAATTAGGACAGTTGCCATAGCAATTAGCAAATTAAAACAGAATATCCTATCTTTTGAAAGATAAAAAGTCCTCAAAGTGTTGCCTATAACACGAAGGTGAAACCCCTGAATAGGTCTGAGCGCTCTCATAGCTGTCGGACTGAAGTATAGTGCTAACTTTTGTGGCTAATTTTGTAGCAATAAAAATCTGTTGCTATTGGCTGCAGTGCAACACACTAAAAACACTCCAAGTTGTGTTTTCATTGTAATGTGAACCAGGTGCAAAGACAAACTGTGCTACGTGTGGTTCATTAGGGCTTTGTCAAGGACCAACAGCAGCCTTTGTAGCCACGGTGATTTATCAGGAGCTGTGAGGATCTGAGGAGAGATCAGAGAAAGAGGATAGGAGAGATGAGAGGAAAGAAGAGAGGAGAGGAGAGAGGAAAGGAGGTAGGACACAGGAGATAGGAGACAAGGGAGCAGGGGAGATGAAAGGGAGATGAGAGCACACAAAGGTTGTATTCACTGGAGCACAGAACAGAGAGGAGTGTGTCCATCAATCAGCACTCAGCTAAAAACAACCTCCAGTCTGATTCTAATGGCTTCTAAAACAATCGGGGATCATTCAAAACATAGGAAATTATACAGATATGCTTAAAGATGCACTATGACACTTTACTGGTGATTTGCGTGTCTCCATGGAGATGTTTTAGCTTTATCGGAAATGTTCCACTGTACGGCATTAAACATAGTAGTGTTGCATTGATTCAATTACATGTGTTTTTATTGCTGAAATAGATCTGATCTGACCTTTGACTTGGTGTGGTGGCGTCACCTGCTCGCAATACTGTAGAATATTCCAGGTAAAGCAGTTACATCGCTATGGAGATGAGCAAGAAAATGTACATAGTGCACCTTTAATTCACCTCTATGCTGCACTATGTATATCACATTATATATTCAGACAATGAAGTGTTGTTCAAAGATTTGTTCCAGATATTTTTTTAGGTCTGTTGTTAAATTCATAAGTTTTATCAAAGGACAATGGCAAATAAATAAGAACCACTTTCACTGTCAGAGGGGGTAAAAGCACAGATTTCCAGCCACACTGCCCCAAGGCGCTTGTGGCTACTATTTACCATTAGTTTGGAGGAAGTGTGATTGACTGATGGACCAATTTATTAAAATGTTGATTATGTTACAAGTGTAATTTTATAAATACATATTTAAAAGTAACTTTTCTAGCTGGGAGTATGCCACCTATTTGTATCCAAGGAGATGTTATTGCTTTGACTAGAATGTTTCACAGTATGGCATTAAACTATGGAGAAAAGCAGATGATGCCACAGGGTTACAGAATTGTGGAGAGGTTGTTCAAGTTATTTTTTTTAGCCATATCACATGTAATTTAATATTGCAAGTTTAATTCCATACTGTGGAATATTCCTGGTAAACAATAACATTTCCATGGAGACAAGCAAGTGGCAGATCCCCCACACGAAAAGGTCCATAGTGTACCTTTAAGTAATAAAATGTGAAATTTTATTGCAAACTTGTCCATAAAGTCCATTCAGAATTAGCATAATATTTCTTTATTAATGTGAGTTTGAACCTGCAATCCCTCTGTAGATCCAAGAGGCAGAGCTGAGGAAACATTTGGCAGAGAAGAGGGAGCACGAGCGTGAGGTGATCCAGAAGGCCTTCGAGGAGAACAACAACTTCATCAAGAACGCCAAGGAGAAGCTAGAGCAGAAGATGGAGGCCAACAAGGAGAACCGCGAGGCTCTGCTGGCAGCCATGTTGGAGAGGCTGCAGGAGAAGGTACAGACAGTAACATGCAAAGTGATGCTAAAGGAGGTTTTTATCGACCACTGCACTTTAAACTTTCATTTTCCCATAATAATATCTCATTTCAGGTTGTAATCTGCACCTTCTCTCTCATAAACGCTAATCAATTCTGAAATGCTAACGCGCAATATGTTGTGTGTGTTCTTGGCAGGACAAACACGCAGAGGAAGTGAGGAAGAACAAGGAGCTGAAAGAGGAGGCCTGTCGGTAGACCAGAGGAGAGAGAGACAGACGACAGGAGCGAAACAAAAGGGGAGGGGCCGGGGATTCATTCAAAAAGAAGATCCAAAACAGTCATGACAAAAAAAAACAAGAACTTTTGATATTTGATGTATGTTAATGAGTAAGCTGTACAAAATTACGCCAAAAATGTGTGTTTTTAAAGGATGAGGGAGGGAGGGTGCTCTTTCATGTTTTCGTTTGGCAAGGAAAAAATGCTGGAAAAAATGTACTAAAATAGTAAAAGAAATCACAATGAATGTTAATATTTCAGAAAGTTCGTGTTTGCCAATGATCAGATGTATTCAGAAC
Organism: Periophthalmodon schlosseri; assembly: GCA_000787095.1. NCBI lineage: Eukaryota > Metazoa > Chordata > Actinopteri > Gobiiformes > Gobiidae > Periophthalmodon > Periophthalmodon schlosseri. Next base: position 30,575 of record KN485836.1, read on the forward strand.
AAAAGTGTAAGGTTGATAATGATTTTATTTTCCAAAAAAAAGCCACTGATCATTTAATAAAAAAAAATAAAAAAACAAAACAGAATACCCTTAGTGGAATTGACAAAAAATAGCCTTCCGAACCCACCAAATTATTTTTATTATATTTACTTGACCCAATCACTTTGTGTCAAATCATTGTGAAATTTCTTCCCATTTGAAATGACAATAGAACAAAGTCATAGTGTCAAGAGTCATATATCGTAATGGACAATTGGCCTTGTTAGTAGTGAAACTTAAAACCATATGGATGATTATGTGCATCTCTTCCCACAGTTTGACTCATATTACACAGGAAGCCTGACTTGTAAATGCATTTTGGGCATCATTTTACTGAATCATCATTAACCATTTTCAGTTTATTAAAGGTGCACTATGTAACTTTTTTGTCTGCCGTCTGTCACCTGCCTGTCTCCATGGAGATCGACAGTATGGCATTAAACAAGTGTTACATGTCTTTGCTCAGTTTTTATTGTTCAAAAAATACCTTGAAAAGCATGTATTCTCACTGTGAGTGGGGTCTTCCCTCAACAGATATGAACTGTAACTAGGCACCACTTTTTAATGTCATACTGTGGAACATTCCAGGTTAAGCAAATACATCTTAATGGAGACAAGGAGGCTCCACCAGAAAAGTTACATAAATACTGTACCATTAACAAACTTTAGTCTTTAGTTCCACAATTACATTTTTGACAGCACTAATTTCTTTGTACCTATCTGATCCTTATATAATTTATGTGAAACTTAAACTCTCGCCTTGCACTGTCTATTTTGTTATGTTGTATCTTGGGTAATTGTATTTTGTGTTTTATTAATCAGTTAATGACACAAGAAAATGCAAGACAACTTATGGAGTTTTTTTACTATTGTTGTAAAAGGGAAAAGAGTGAACAAAAATACTGCTTCATTCTGTCGTTTCCGGGGTAGCCTGGCTCTGAAGGACTTTAGACTGTAACTGTAGGTGTCAAATAGTGGCATGTTTAGGATTATAGGGCACGGTTTGCACTCTTTTTGTCACTAAGCACAAGTCATAAGCACATATGCAAACACTGAAGACAGACACAAAATCCTGAATGTTCAGAATATCCATGGGGTTTTTAGCAGCAATGGAAAATGAGCATCCTAGCTATAGCAATGAACTAGAATATTACATCATCTGATCGGTAAAAAGTACTCAAAGTGGCGCCTATAACCAGGACGTTGAAACTGGGACAGCTCCTCTGCTTTGGCATGTGACTGTGATTGTATGATTTCTAATAGTGAAGGGTTTGCTGAGTCATACTGACTTTAGGAGCCGTGTATGGAGGATTCTTTGTGGGTTTAATATAACGCTCTGTCTGTATCTGCTGTTTGTCTAAAGGCGATTGACTGTAATTGTTTTGGCATGGTCAGTAAAAGCAACTTGATTCAAGACTCATTATTCTCTGTTTATTACTTAAGCACAACTTTATAATAAGCTTCATTGTTATAGCAGTAGTCGAGATGGATCCAGCATTTCAGAAGCTCAACTCTGACAACACACCTGATTGACCAAGTTAAATGCCAGGTCGAGAAATTAGTAAAATCTTATCTAGAATGTTTCTGTTAAATACATTTTGAGAACAAATGTAACTGACTGCATGTTTTACATCCTTTAAAGGCAAAAATTGTGACACAAACTGTAGAGGGCACCATTTCACTTCTTTATGCTAAAAACATTGTTACAATATGAAAAATAAACTATAGCTTTTGATCTGGTAATGTTGTTGATCAAATAAAATACATTAACAATTGATATGACGAAAGGTCCCTGTACAAAGCATAACTGGACCAAAGTTATTTTGAAAGTCCATTACAAAATTAAATGATAAAAAAGTCACAGTATTTAGCATCCAAATATAACATAAAGTTATATTATATGTAAAACGCTCTGCTTTTATAAATAGCCTAATAGTAACTCTAAAAGTACAAAAGCATTAAAGGCTCTATCCACAGGAGGGCGCTGTTGTCTTGTCCCTGGCGTGATCAGTTCAGCGTGTGCACGATGGGCCTCACGCACGTGCAGCCCACAGACACCACCTTCGTGCTCAGGCTAAAGTTGTACCTCTTCTTGTCTCTGCCAAAGTCCTGTTGGGACGTCCTGCCTCGAGACACTTTCTGTCTGCGCAGGACTCTGAAAGTGATGTGAGGGGAATACATCAGGAATAAAAAGCAAAAAACTGCATTGCAATTTGTAAGATATATGAAAAATGATACTAAAATCCAAACAATAATGTCCAAACAGCACTTTTAAATTGTATTATTAATTTTCATATTTTTAGAGTTACCATTAGGTGAACAAAAGTAATAACTGTAACTACTGTAGCAACAATAGGCCTGTCACGATAACACATTTTGAAGTATGATATATTGCTACAGATACACGAACATATTGAAACTACTTTATGCCATTGACACAATAACAATAATACAGGATAATCCCAGTAAGATAATGTTTAAATAGACAGCATCATTAAAAGATATATTTATTTATTCAACTCTTTACAGCTCAAATCTTTCCTCGTTACATCAAAAATAACCACACTGTGTAAAGAAACAGTACACACGATAAATACTGAGCCCCAAAATATATTGTTCCAGCTTTCATATATTTCACGATAAGTCGATATAGTAATTATCGTGACAGGCCTAGGTCAAAATCTCATTCGTTATATAACATTAATGAGCATTGATGTTTATATAATAGAGAGAAGGTCATGGTATTGGTAAAGGCATTTTGATTTATTGTCTGACTGAAAATGCCTTAGTACAATAGTTTTATACTAAAATAACTATGCCTTAATTAGCCAAATTAAAACATTAAGAAAGAGCTGATTCATATTGAACAAAATTAACTAAGCCTGAATCATTTTTATTAGCCTATATTACACAAAATTGACTCTTGTGAGGTTTAAAAGATAATGCTATTATCTCCCCAAAAACATACTTGCAGTTGTGTTTTGTTTCATTCACACATGTTTGAGTAATCCTTTATCATTAGTTCATCCACATCTTCAAAGCTCAAAATCCTCTGTTCCACCTTGTGATGTCATGTAGTGGAAGTTTTCAAGGTAGCAGCTACCTTTTACCTTTAGTTCAATAGAGACTGTCAGTTCCAGAACTGAAATTATCCAAATGATTTTAGTGAAGGTGTGTGGAGTTTAAAAACACAGGGGAGCGCTTCCTGTGTTACCACATGACGTCACAAGGAGGGACAGAGTGTTTTCAGTTTGAGAGAAGAACTCAGTCTAAATATGCAGGGTTTGTGTGTTAAACATGTGAATGAAACAAAACACAACTGCAAGTATGTTTGTGATGAGGAAAGAACATTATAACATAGATCAGAAAACAGCATAATATGGGCCCTTTAAGGCTTTTGTCATGCTTTATTAAGGCTGTAATAGTTATTATGAAGTGTTACCCATTCTAATATTGTTAAAAACATGTGATTTTGTGACATTTTTGATGACTTATATAATGGTGGCCCAGTACCTGTGCAGGACCACGAGCTGGTAGAAGATGGGCTTGGCCTCCAGAGACATGTCCTCTTGGCCGCTCTCAGGGTTCACACAGCCGGAGGTCAGGCATTCTGCGTGGTACAGACACTGAGGCACCCGGGACGACTCACACTCCTCTCTGCACAACACAAACACCCAGAATAAATGTATAAATGTAAATGTAGTTTACAGAAATTGAGTAAAACTTTGAGTGGGTGACATGCAATGGAAAAGATATTTACAAGAGAGGATCTGAATGGAAATAATTGGAAGCAGAGATATAATTTTGTTCCATTCATTCTTAGCATCAAGTGTCTTGTCCAACACGTCTTGCATTTATTTGATATTTTGAGGACTTTTGCCCATTCAAAAGATAAAATATATTTTTTTAAATTGTTCATCACTTCGGTAACAGTAATTTTTATCATTCTGAAACTCAGGAATAGCTCAAAATTACAACAGTGGTCAACCTGTAAAAGTTGTTGATTTGAACTACAGAAACAGTTAGAAAATCAAACTATGAACCAACAATGAATCGTAGGTCAAAAAAAGACAAGTTGATTGACCAGAATTTGATCTGTCAGTGATAAAACGCAACCTGACAAAGAATTAGAATCAGGTAACTTAATTTGTCCTAAAGGGCAAATCTCAAGCTCAGAACAGTAAAAAAACACAACCAGTGTAATCAGTACAAGCTGTGACAATACTGTTGCTTTGTTCACACGCCAACATCTGATTATAATCTGATTTTGGGACATCTGAGATTATTTAAATGCCGTGCAAACCACTGAATCTGATGTGAGTAATCCGAGGGACCGTGATCAGAAAGAAATTTGATGATTTTGCTGTTCGCATGTCATTTTAACAGTCTTATCTTATAAAAAAAAAAAATCACATAATAATCAGGTTTAGAGTGTGCATGTAACCGCAGCCACTTTCACATCTGCTAGTGTGAGCTCAGTAGGTAAATACAAGCAGAGGGTTCTTCTAAGATAAAGTGCAAAAGCTAAATTGCTGTTGTCAAAATACACAATAAGGTATAGGCATGAATAAAACTGTGTTAAGGGTTAGGTCTACTGGGGGGACAGGGCCTTCTCTGCTGCTGCTCCCACCGTCTGGAAGCCCCTGCTCAAACACATCAGACACACATCCGCACTCACAATCTCCAAAAAAAAAGTCCTGAAGACTCACCTCTTCAAGACAGCCTTCAAATAACTGCATCTCCTGTTGTGTTTCTGTTTCTTTCATTTGTGTTTTATCTGCTTGAACTGTGTGAAGCGTATTTGAGTGTCATGAAAAGTGCTATACAAGTGTTATTTGGTGTTGTTGTTGCCTAATCTGCATCTGGATTTGCAGACTGGCTCCACAGGACATCTATCGCATCTGCACACCTATAATGAACTGATCTTCACTACTGTTCTGACTTTTCTTATCCTTAATCAACAGATTGTAAAACTAGCAAATAAAAGAGAAGGTTAAAAAACTCTAAATAAAGGAATGATAAAAGTTACAAAGAATGGGTTTGGACCATAGACTGCATATATAAATGGACATAGCTAACCTGCTAGCTGCCGCGTTCCAAATAGGAAGTGAGCACAGGCGCACTGTCGGCTCCATCGACTCTGGCTCCAATTCACTTTACATTGGAAAATAATTGCCCATCTCTCTGTAACTGCTGCTGTCAGACTGGTCATTTTGGTCTTAAAATGTTTATATTAACCCGCTCTACATGATCCTGGAATTTTTATTTCACTTTTGTGTGTCCGTAACTCAAGATATGAACATTAATAACAGACAAATCAGGCGCCTTCTTTCCCTGAGGTTGCTCCCACTAGCGTTAGCAACAGGTTTGATTGGCAGCGTTGTTATGCGCCCGCTCCCTGCTAAATCAGCGGGTGGGAAGGGGCATTACATTCAACAGCCTCACTCCGGATTGGCTCTTTGTTGTTATGATACTCGCAGTCGGAATTCCTAATATGCAACTTGGCTCCAAATTTGTCCCTATAACTGCTCTAGCCTCGATGAGCTTTGACTGGAGCCGAATGTTATGGGTGACGTCACACTCACTTAGTCCACTTCTTTATACAGTCTATGGTTTGGACATATTGAAAGAATTGGGTTTCTGTAAAATATAGATTTGTTGTTGGCATTTTTGTTGTGATGGCATCGGTGTTTATTTAGGTAAGAGTCAAACACCACGCCAAGATAGTTAGTTAGTTATGAGACTTCAGACTTTTGGACTTTCTTGCCTTGCATGAATAATTTTAGTGCTGTGATCTGGGCTTTTCCTCCGGAAGGCAATTATCATTCCCTAACATTTAGATCCAGGAGACTTGCCACACCATTCTACAAAATAAAACATAAAATACAAAGTCTGACAGAGCTTTTGCCAAGGCCAGTTTCAGTGAGAGCAGGACAGTGTCCGTGTCTTTAGCAGCTCTGCTTGTTACAAGTCTCTCCATGGCCCAGCACTAAAGTACATCTCTGACATGTTAGTGCCATATGAACCGTCTCGCACTCTGAGGACTTCAGGGACAGGCCTCCTGCTGGTGACCAGAATCAGGACTAAACATGGGGAATCAGTGTTTCAGTTTTATGCAGCTAAAACCTGGAACAGTCTTCCTGAAGATGTGACACAGGCCTCTACTTTGACAATGTTTAAATCCAGGTTCAAAATGGTTCTGTTTAGCTGTGTGTATGACTGAAAGGTTTTTATTCCGCACGCTTCTCTTTTAATATTAATTTTCTGATTATTATTTATGTTTTGATTTGTTGTATTGTGATTTTAATGTCTTTCTTATTCTGTAAAGCACTTTTGAATTACTTTCTGTACGGATTGTGCTATACAAATAAACTTTCCTTGCCTGTCCTCCTGGTGGACCTGCAGCTGTCAGTGATGATAATTAATAACGACTACAAACCTTGACTAGTCCTCGTCCATGTGCTTTACACCTGTTGGTTTTGACCCAGTGTTGTCCTTTTTCAATCTTGTTTATGATCCGGTATAGACTTTGTTTTTTGTTCCACAAAATTGGCTAAAATCTTGAGATCCAGACGCTACAGCATAACTCAAGATAAAAACATTGGTGGTTTTCAGATACTACAATGTGATGATGTCTCAGGGCAAGAGCCAAATTTTCCCTATTGCTTACATTGTACTTTGTCATGAAATATTCAAAAGGTAAATGCACAAATGTCGAACATGATCATTTCTATTTTTGACTAGACCCAAGAACTCCCTGTATTACAACAAAAATCTGCATTTCAACAATATGAATTTAAGCTGCCCCCATCTCTCTTTAATATACAATGATGTGATGTCATCTGAACAGTGGTGCATGAAGTACTTAAGTACTTTTGTTACTTAAGTAAAGGTAGTAAAAGTAAAAGTATCACATGAAAAAATCTACTTAAGTAAAAGTATTGAAGTACCTGTTTTACTTTTTACTCTAAAAGTACATTGTTAAAGTATTTCACACAAATGTTGTTAATTTGTTAAAGTGTTAAATGTAGTGATAATGATAAAAAAAAAAATATATATATATATATATACAGATTTTGGTCAACAATAACAATACAAATCAGTTTCTTAATTTTTTGTATGAATTTTGTGTATTTATTTTTGTTTGCTCAAAGTCGAAGCTTAAACTCGAAAATTTTAGTCAAGAAGTTACCACGAACATGGTAAAAATAAACAAACAAATCATATGAAAAGTACTTTTTACTTTTCAGTCCTTCCACCACTGCATCTGAAACCCTGCAATAGAGGGTGGGATCACAAAGGGTCCTACCTGTAGACCCATGGAGACACCGACATGTTGGCCGTGTTACTGGAGGACACTGGGTTTGGGGAGAGATGTGGGGAGGGGTCCAGGATCAGCTTCACGGTGCGACCTTTTCCTCGTCTTAGAACTTTGGTCTTGACGCTCTGAAATTTTATGCAGTGAAGAGCAGCGAGCAGAGCCAGCAGCAATACAGCCCTGAATAACTACGCCGACACAGAACAGGGGAGAGGACTGTAGGTTATTGTTAAAGTGGAGGCGTAGACAAATTAGGGCTGCAGCAACTGATCACAGTAATGCTACAATACAATACGAAAATAATGGTTTAATAATCGTTAATCATTACTCGAACTTTAACAACTCTAATGGTGGATTCTGTGGTATTAAAGGTCTTTTGGCATGTGTTTTAAATCAAAATGGGAATAAAAGAAAGAATATTTTGTGATTTTTATGAATATGCCTTCACAGCTTATTATGTCATACAGTGAAAAATATTATATAAAATGTCTAAAATAGAAATAAGCAACTAATCAAGTAATTGATAACTAAAGTCATTGTTAGTTGCAGCCCTAACTGAATAAATAAAAGTGCTGAAAGAAGAAAAGGTCAAAAGTAAATAATCAACTAAATAAGTCAAACTTTTAACATGAGAAGTTTAACATTCTGCATTTTCACTTTTAACACATTTAATTTATAGTACATAGCACACAAAAGGTTCTGGTAAGGTTCATGTATACTGTACACTTACATAAAAATGGTTTGCATGTTGACATCACTGTTTAAGAAGTTGTCTACTCACCAATAGCATGTTGTCTCTCTGAGTGTGACTCCCTCTGCTCCTCTGCTCTGACTGTGCTCACAGTTTATACTCTGCACAGGGAGGGTGTGTTCTGTCTCTCATTTGACACAAACTCAATACTTTTCAAACTTAAAAAAAAAAAAAAAAAAAAAAGAAAACATACTGTAGGCGTTTTTTCCACTTCCTGTGATCATTACCCTTTGACACGTTTTGTCTTGCATTGTCAATAAACAAAATAGTAAAGTGAACAATATTTGATTCAACTCTGGAAATGTGGTTGACAGTGCTTAATGTGGTATAGGAGCGCTTCACTGGTACTGTATATTCTATACTGTGCAAAGTATCAGTTATTATTGAGGGCGACAGTAGCTCAGTTGGTCGAGTGTTTGTCCACTGATCCGAAGGTCGGCAGTTCTAACCTCGCGCTGAACATAAAAACATCATTAGTTGAGCAGTCAGATCCACTGACTGCTCAACCACAGGTTGGCAGTGTGATTCCAGCTCCCACAGATGAATGCTGTCATTGTGTCCATAGGCAAGACACTTAAAACCACCTCCCCCAGTGTCTACGTACGCTGGTGTACAGTTGAAACCATAAGTTTACATACACTATATAAAAAGACACATGACATGAAATCAGATTAAACTTTTCCTGTTTTAGGTCAATTAGGATTACCAGTTTCTATTTGCTAAATGCCAGAATAATGAGAGAAGGATTTTTTTCAGTCAGAAACTTACATATAGTAAGATTACTATGTCTTTAAGCAATTTGGGAAAACCCAGATGATGATGTCATGTCTTTGGAAGCTTCTGATTGGTGTATTGACAACATTTGAGTTAGAGACACACCTGTGGATTAATTTGAAGGCGCACCTGAAACACGCTGCTGTGTGTGACATCATAATTTGAAAAGAAATCAGCCAAGATATCAGGAAGAGAATTGTGGACTTGCACAAGTCTGGTTCATCATTGGGTGCAATTTCCAGATGCCTGAAGGTGCCACGTTCATCTGCTCAAACAATTATACGCAAGTATAAACACCATGGGAATGTCCAGCCATCAAACCGCTCAGGAAGGAGACGGGTTCTGTGTCCCAAAGATGAACATGCTTTGGTCCGAAATGTGCAGATCAACCCAAGAACAAAAGCAAAAGACCTTGTGAAGATGCTGCTGAAGCTGCTAAAAGTGTGTCATTATCCACAGTGAAATGAGTACTGTACCAACATGGGCTGAAAGGCCACTCTGCCAGGAACAAGCCATTACTCCAAAAGAAACATAAAAAAGCCAGATTACAGTTAAAAATTAAAGTCTTTGTGCCTGTGCTCATTTACAGAGACTAGCCCTGTGGTCTGACGAAACAAAAATTGAACTGTTTGGCCATAATGAGCATCGATACGCTTAGAGGAAAAAGGAAGAAGCTTGCAAGCCTGAGAACACCATCCCAGCTGTGAAATACGGGGGTGGCAGCATCATGTTGTGGTGTTGTTTTGCTGCAGGGGGACTGGCGCTAGACGGCATCAAGAGGAAAGAACATTATGAGGAAATACTGAAGCAACATCTCAAGACATCAGCCAGGAAGTTAAAGCTTGGGCGAAAATGGGTCTTCCCAATGGAGAATGACCCGAAGCACACTGCCAAACTGGTTACAGTGTGGCTTAAGGAGAACAAAGTCAGTGTTCTCGAGTGTCCATCACAAAGCCCTGATCTCAATCCTATAGAAAATTTATGGGCAGACCTGAAAAGGCATGTGTGAGCAAGGCAGCCTACAAACTTGGATCAGTTACACCAGTTCTGTCAGGAGGAATGGGCCAAAATTCCTGCTAACTATTGTGAGAAGCCTGTGGAAATCCAAAACGTTTGACCCAAGAGCAACCCGATAGTACCAAATACTAATGAAATGTATGTAAACTTCTGACTTTGAAGAAAGTAATGAAAAATTGTCTAAAAGAAAATCCTTCTATTATTATTCTGACATTAAGCAAATAGAAATAATTTTGGTAATCCTAACTGAACTAAAACAGGAAAAGTTAAGTCTGATTTCAGTCTGACAGTGAGAAAAAAAAATATGTGCCTTTTTATATAATGTATGTAAACCGGTTTCAACTGTGTGAGTGTGAATGTGTGTGTATGGTTCCTTGATGTAAAGTGCTTTGCCTGCCTTCAAGGTGGAAAAGCGGGGGAAAAAAATGACCATTTATCAGTAAACTAGCTACCAACCATCCCTGAAAAAAATGGCTTTATTTAACAAATTAAAATAAGAACTACAAAATAATTATAACACAAATTAACAAAACTATAGGGCTATAACAACGACCATTACATGAATAAGCAGGATAACTGGAACTAAAGGAGTTTTGGACAAAAACATAAAACTCTGGTCTACATTTTTTTTTAATTATTATTATTTTGTAAGTAGTCCTATAATAAAAATAAATGAAAGATTTAATTGATCCAGCCAAAATCTGGGCTCTAGGCCATGTATTGTAGTAAAATAGATTTGAGAATTACACAAAAAATCTGTGTGTAGGTTTAGAAGTTTTGCCGCTGTCATGTCTGAGTTGAGTGCTGAGTCACAGGTCCAGTTACCCTATGTCACCCTTGGGTGAATGTGGGTCAGGAGGGTGCTGACATGGCCCTGCGTAACTAGACATCAACTGTTTAGTCTATGATAAGATCTGGAGCCTTTTCACTGTAAAGCAGAGAACATACCGGTATAATGAAACCACAGTGATGTTGTATTGAGATAAACAGCAGTAATTGACAGAGGCTGGTGGGAATCGGCGTGTGGGAATCACCTTTCGAAACGTACACATTCAAGTCAGGAACCTGCAAACTAAAAGAAAGAAACCAATATTACAAAGGATGAGAACTCTGAAATCTTAAAAATTTACGACTCGCCATGGACTTTAAATTAAAGAATGCAAGACTTTTTTCACGTGTTTTTAGGGTGAATCTGGCCCGCTCCCTCTCCCGCAGCTGTAGACACCACAGACATTAATCTTATCAACACTTCATTAAAGCTGATCAAACGAACATGACTGGAAAACACAACTCCACCCACTTAAAACAATGGAATTAAAATAACACACACAGAGCGATTACTTTTATAATGTATAGGCTATACATATTTTAACTTCATATTGTTTTTTATTATTATTATTTTGGATTTCAAATTAATGTAGCCTACTACGCTATATTTACATTTTTAAGTGTTAATTTGTCAAAAGTTTAAAATGGTTTATCATTAAATATAGCCCATTTATACTATTTATCTGTATATAGCATGGTATATTAGTTGTGTAATAGAAATACACCTGAACTAAATAATGCTTTGTTTTAACCAAAAACGTGCCTATTACATATAAATCATACAAACAGAAGAGCTAAATTGCACCAGAAACCATTAGAAAATTATAGTACAGGCTAGATAGAATTTTGCTTAAAATTTATCATCTCTGAAAAGAGCCAAATAAAAAACAGATGAGCAAATTCAGGAAATGACTCAGATGTGGGTGTATTGAAAGTCTGAGATCGCTGCCCCATCACTGGGTTAGAGTTTACTGTTCCACTTACAGCTTCCATCAGTGTAACAGTGCTAAAGGTTTATGCTCATGTTTATGCTAGAAGTTCATAATTCCGAAATGGAGGCGACTGGAGGGAAAGTGAAGTAAACCACAATACATTTTATACATTTACATTTATGATCAACATGATTAGCAATTAGCACAGGTGCAATTTTTTTTTATTTTTTATTATAGCCTATAAAATTGTGTAATTTTATATGTATTTATATCTAAAAAAAAAATCATTTTGAATTTCCAGGGTTGAAAAGTTTCAACTTTTTTTTTTTTTTTTTTTAAAGTGTAAAATAATAGTTCTACACTCTCAAATTTGTATTTTATTGTGAAAAAACACACCATCTGTGGTTAAGTATGTTAAAAAAAATCATGTGGGGGTCAACGTTTCTGCAAATATTTGTCCAGTGAACTCTAAAAATCAATATTTAACTATAACAAAACTAAAACAATAACCAAGTGTGTATAATTGCTGTAACAAATGGCGTAATCTAAAACGCATTTATAAATGATTTCTAACCATGCTGACATCGCTCGTGTGTTTTTTATTTGCCAAAACTCTTAAATTTCATGACATTCTGAGGCCAAAACTAATTTCTGAATTGAAATCACATTACATTCCACTTCACTTGCTTTTTCCACTTTATAAAGTTGTGGTTGAGAAAATGAAAGCCACTCACGGCACATCTCAGCATTGGCCTAGTTTAAAATAATGAGCATTTGTGTCTACCCTCAGAATAGTAATTAAATAGTGTCTTTTACATTTACTGAAGAAAATAGTCGTCTCTTTGATACTGAATGAAACAAAACCATCTCCACACACAATTGTATGCTCTGCTGAACTTACTTTTGACCTCTAGATGGCAGTGTTAGCAAAGACCAAATGCCAACCAGATGTGGAGAGGATGTTTATGACTAACATTTACACCAGGGGGCCAAATAATTCAATATTGAGTGCAGTTAATTTTAAAACAATTGAGGTACACCCTGAAACAATAAATTCTACCAATTTGTTACACTAAAAGCACATAACTCCCGCTCTTCTCTTTTAAGTATAATTTTATAATAATCTATTGTAGCCGTTTTGTTTTCATTGGAATTTTAAATGCACTTTAATGTACACATTTGCCTTGCCACTGAAATAGCAGATTTTGAATGCTTCTAGTAGTCTGGGGAGAAGGAGAGAAGCTAAGGTTTATATTCCAAATAAGAATTTCTAAACATTTAACACTTAATTGCAAACTTCTGACGCGTTTTATAACTTTAAAATGTTTTGCGTTTCAACCGGTTTCCTTGCAATAACAAATCCATCTTAACATCTGCTTTAACTCAATGTAAAAAATCTGGCTGAGACATTGGCCAAGCACTAAAGTACAAATAACAAAGCATTTATTTTTTAACACAAAACAATTCAAAACATGTTTATGTACAAATCCAGACCCAGTATTTCCATGTGATTATTACAGACTTTAGAAAATTGCTCTTCTCTACTTTATGTACGAATAGTGCTATACAAATAAATTTGCCTTGCTCTGATGTGGTCGGAGCAAAGCGAAACTGGTAGAATGCTTAATAAGCCCATTCAGAATCATTTGACATGTTTAGTATACGAGCATCCCAAACCCAAGTACTTTGAAATTACACAGTACTGTACGTGTGAAACTGCATATTGTTGAAAGTTGGTAATCCAAGTCATTTGTGTCCTCTCGGTCCATATCGAAGGTACTTCGCTTCAGGCAAAAACGGCCAAATCAAATTTTTCAAAAACAGCTTCTTTGTTTTTTGTTCAACCCACAAAGGAGAGGGGAAGAGATTTTGTGCAGGTCAGTGGCAAAGTGTCATAGACAGTAGACTCCTGTGCATCCTATGTTGTTGAATTTCTGGAGGGGGGCTTCCCAAGTGATGCACTGCAATAGCCTATATAGGTTGTCTCAGTATTGCTGAAAAACTGGGGCAAATTAATAGAACACATTTTCCTTTTAGGGGCAATTTTAATAATTGCGGCACAATGCTATAAAATTGTAATATTAGATGTTTTACATTTAATTCAATCCCAGTTTTGTCAACCATCTGTTCTCAAATTAAATCAAATGTTAAATCACTTTGAAATTTGGGGGTTGCTTAAGTCCAGCATCTTGCCTTAAAAGTGCACCATGTAAAGTTTTCTGGTGGTGGCCCGCCACCTGCTTGTCTCCATGGAGAAGTTATTGCTTTGCCTAGAATGCTCCACAATATGGCATTGATCTCCATAGAGAAAAGCACCAGGCCGAGATACAGGTCAGGTCTGTGAAGAGGCCACCACATTCCAAGAATGCATGCTTTTAAAGGCAAGTTTGAGCATTAAAACTATAATTGAACAAATGCATGTTAGACAAGTTTAAAACCATACTGTATATCATTCCACTATGAAGATGTTACATAGTACAGCTTTAATACCTCTATCCTCTGCGGGTGAAACTAAAATTTGCAATTTGACCTTGATTTTTGTATTAAGAGTTCTAGATGAGGAAGATGATGTCGTCTGCCATCATGACCTGGTTGTCGTCCTGCATACGTGTCAGGGCGGTGCGGATCTCAGCGTCACTAAAGTGCTTCTCCCGCCCTTTGTTTATGTCTGTCTTCAGCTCCTTCATGTTTATGGACTGAGCGTGAGCAGACTGGAACACCGCGAACAGCGACGACTTGAACTCCTTCAGCCTAAACAAGTCGAAAGATGCAAACAATGATTTAGTGACTGTACCCAAATTTCTCCATGTACTTGAACAATTGTTTTGCTCCAGTACAGACGTACTGTAAAAGCTCAAAATGAGACCCTGCTTCTTCAGTAAAATTTCATGGTAGAAAGCAGGAGAATTTCTTCAGGTTTTTATTGTTGAAAAATAACCATGTAACATTTTTTAACCTTACAGGTGTGACCCGAAGTCTGAATTCAAGTCTCCAGTTTAAAAAACAAAGTAGCAAACCTGTCTGCTGATAGTTCCTCTCCCTCTGCAGTAGCCTCCATGGGCTCCTCCTGCTGCCCTTTGGCTTTGGCTGGTTTAGGACTCCGTGCTTGAACTACAAAATAACAGAATGGTAATGTTTTGAATATTAAAAGCAAAATAAAGAAAGAACTATGCACCTGTTCATGGCATAAACAGACAATCGGAAAGACAAAACCAGCAAACGTATATTCTGTCTAACTGTATGAAAGAAGTTGAGTTTTGTAAAATTTCAGAAACAAAAAAGATGATAATGGCTAAATTAACAAAATATCCATTAGGGGTGATACGTACTCTCAGGGACATCCTGGTCTTCAGTGAAGTCATAGGGGCTGTAGGGCTCACTTCCTTGAGAGCCACGGCGCACCCTGCAGGAGAGAAGTGGAAATGTCAAAAACTGTCATTCCTCCAATTTCACCAGCTGATCAACCAACAAGCATAGGCAGTTTTGAATTTAGCCATTCATTTTAGCATCTGTAGCGCTTCAAGTCATAAAATTAGTATTAACAAGTGTTACCTCTTCCTCTGTGTCCTCTGTGAGCGCTGAGTGCCCGTCTCCTCTTCCTCTTCTTCCTCTGAACCAGAGTCATGCTCTTTTCTTGAACGTTTCTTTTCTTTCTCCAGAACCTGCAGTAAAACAAAAATCACATTTTAGTCTATTCTTTTTATTGACCTTATTCTGCCCCGTCCACTTTTGCAGTAAATGTGGTGGCACTTTCTGTTAAGCGGGAATCTCATTCATTTCCATGGAGAATTTGGGAAAAGTTTTGCCTCTAAAATATGATATAAAGTAGGTTCATTTGTGTAAAATGTTCGATGTTCAACGTGCACCACCAAGTCAACACTTCACTGATTCTCCACCCATAAGCTGCATGAACTACATAGACCATGATGCTTTGCATGGTCCCTGAAGCCTTTAAGGGGAGACTTTAGCTTCACAAAAATTAAATCTTGCATATAATTAATAACATGTGGTTTTCAAAATGTATTTATATATTTTTTAATTTATTTTAAAAGGGAAAGAACTTCGAGTTGCCCTTCTGCATGAATAACACCAAAAAAATTAACTAGAAGCATTCTACAATAAATATGGTATTTGTCATGTCAATGAAAGATGGTGGTGTAGGTTGTAGCAGCTCTATATTTTAGTTCCTGGTTGATGTTATAGAAATATTTGAAGTATGTGGATAAATAAACCAATTTAAGGAGATTAACATTGTGTTGTTTATCACATTACTTTCCTAATCAGTTGTACATACCTTTTTGAAGTAAGCGTACTGCACAAGCTCCACAGCCACCTCGGCGTCCTCTAGCTCGATGGCTTTGCTCATTCGGGCTTTAGCGTGAGCCGTGGACAATCGGATCAGAGTCTCCAGGGTACGAGCCGTCACTGGGGAGGTCTGTGGAAGAAAGTTTCTAAGTGTCAACTGTCTGAAGTAGTGCTACAAAGATTAAACATAATAGTCAACCTGTCCCAATTATTAACAACAACAAGTACCAAAATATGGTTCTTTTAAACGGAATATACATTCTGGGATAAAGACTAAAAACACATACCAAAAGATCTGTTATAGCAAAGACAGCAGCATTATTAAATCCCAATGTCAATAAATAAACCATTTTCCTCAATAATGAACTTTAATTGAAACTATTCTATCTAGAAGCCTTCACCAGATTTCAAGCTTTATTTGGCTAAAAATGTATTGTTTATGTAAAATCTCATCATCATAGAAATAATCCTTTCACTTGTCTACAAAACAAAAATATAATCACCCTAGTGGACTATTTTAAAAATCCTTACCTGTGGTCCCAATTTGAAGACTATCTAGCCCATTTACACATTGCACATTAATCATTACTTGACACCATAATTGCATTGTACCAACAATGCAATTATGGTGTCAACTTCCTATTGTGTTTTAAGTGTCATTTCATTTTGTGCCTAGTCCCCTCACCCTGGCGATGTCAGTGCCCAGCTGGTCCTGAGACCTGAGGCGGGAGTACTCCTCTGCAATGTGATTGGCTGCTTCCTCTGTCAGTACTGGAGTCACGGCTTTAGCGATGCAGATGTACTTCCTCATGAACTCCTTACTCACGATCTTCTCCCTGAGACAACAAACAGACCTGGTTTAGTCTGGTTCATACAAGTTTAAATCTGGGTTTGTTGTATACCCTATAAAATATATATGTGCATATATATTTTATAGATCAATCAAGTTACAGGTGGAGCAAAGATAATGACAGCAAGGTAAAAAAAACGTTTATAGCAGAAGTTACAATGTGTTTTTTATTAAAATGCAATGAATCTGTTCAATATTGCAATATCTGTCACAGTATTACTTGGTGGTTTTGTTCTCATCTTTTATTTCAGATTTTATTTAGTAAAGCCTATTCTAGATAAATATTTTTATTCCTTGATTAGTTTTGACATTGTATTTTAACTGGGATGAAGCGCTCACTTCTTTTTCTTGGCTCCGTGCAGCAGGTTGTTGTGTTTCTCATAAACTTGAAGCTCCTCCCGCTCCTGTGCCGCTGCATCAGGGTCATCTGTGGCCAGGACGTCCACTGTCCCGCCCACAGTCATGGCTGCTCACAGAAAACAAAGATGTTATACATAAAATGTAGGTGAATAAAGGTCATGATAGTAGAAATGTCTTGCCCAAGGTCTTAAAGACATTGAACGAACTAGTTTAAAACTTAAACAGTTTGCTGCAATGTTAACCACTTCATTACATCTCCTTATTCACTGCAACAAGCACATAATTGTTTCACAACTTCCCAACTAGCATGCCAACAGTGCACGAGTTTTATATCCTAGTTTGCTGAAGCAAAAACCATTTATAATTAGATGCAGACAGCACAAGGTGGCCTCATTATGACCCATAGAACTGCTTTTACAATACATATGTACTGAGGCAAAACAAATTTTACTTTGGGGGAAGAAAAAAAAAAAAAGAAAAATCAGGTAGAGCCCCTTTAATAAATTGCGAGGTCTTGTACCTGCGCCCTCCTGCTCGCGAGGGTCCCTGTAACGGTGCATTCTCAGGACGTGGTCTGAGATCTCACGGTCCTGCTCAGGGTCCATCTGGTCCAACATGATGAAGAGCAGGTCAAAACGGGACAGTAGTGAGTCCTGCAGCCCGATGTTCTCCATGGGAGTCTTGTATTGATCATACTGCACACATACAATTTAAAATCCTCTTATTATCCTGTGTTAGGGCTGCACTATTGAGAATGACATATTAGTTAGTTAGCCTCTAAAGCCAAGGAAGGATGAGAACCATATGGAAAGAGCTGCCAGTGACCATCCTACACAGTTGATTCTCTATCATGGTTCAAATCAGAGGATGCCAGGACAGGTTCTTTTAGGACTGCAGAATTCAACAAGCTAGAATCTATGAGAAAGATCTTTAGCATTGTTCAATTGCACAAATTAAATGACATTTGTCGGCAATATTTTGCCCTTTTTCTTCAGGCGTTACTACTCCCTACAATGAACATCTAAACTATGTATAAATCTAATCAATTATTTTAAAAATGGTTCTCAATTTATTCTACAACAGTTCAGAGCAGATTCTTGTATAGTTTCTTACTCTGCCATAGACCGGGTTAGCAGCAGCCAGCACAGAGCAGCGGGCGTTGAGTCTCGCGTGGATACCAGCTTTGGCGATGGTGACCCTGCCCTGCTCCATCACCTCATGGATGGCTGTGCGGTCCATGTCTGACATTTTGTCAAACTCATCGATGCACACAACTCCACGATCAGCCAGAACCATGGCTCCTGCCTCCAGACGTCGCTCACCTGTGAAAAAAGGGGAGGGTAGATTTGTTAGGTGGCATGATTCCATGGAAAATGTAACTTAAAACCATACTTTGGAATAATCTCAAAAGAGAAGTTTTATTCCAAATAGACTAAAATAAAAGCATACACATACACAGTGGGGCTTTAACTTAAAACAACCAATTGTTATGCCCGACACCTGATTTCGCAATGTGGACAATCATAATACAATTACCCGTCTCCTGGTCGGTCGTGACTGCAGCGGTCAGACCCACTCCAGACGAGCCTCGTCCGGTCGTGGGGATGGCTCTGGGGGCTGTGTGAAGCACGTACCGGAGCAGCTGGGACTTGGCCACTGATGGATCCCCTGGAAAGAAAAAGTATAATTTCAGGTTAGATGATAAACAGATGGAAATCTATTTATCATCTAAAGACTAAAAGGTAATCTTTGCATCTTCAACTCATACATTATATCTTTTAGGCACCTTTCTTGACATTCAAGGTCACCATACAACAATAAACATGAAAGGGAATTAAAGAAGGGCATTATGGAAAATCAATTTTCTGAGCTTTTAACCATGTTATAGTTATTTCCCCTCATTTACTCACCCCAAGTTGTATTTGGAGAAATTTGTGCATGTTTGAGTAATTTTTGATCTTTTATTTTCAAAACGTGAAATTGCTGATCAACCCCCATTTTCACAACCACCGGCATACACCCACTGCCTTCTTTTTACCAAGTTCTTCAATTTTATGGTGATACGCTCAGGAAACAGCGGAGTTGTGTAGTCTTTTTGGTACAAACGAAAAAAAAACAAAACTGCTCAGTAGCGTGATCTACAGCTATTCATGATGATTATGGCGAAGTCAGATCCCATTGGGCACCGCAATTTTCTAACGTGAAAGTCAGTGGATTTGTTTCTTTTATTAAACCGTTTTAGCTGAATATTACAATTTTAAATGTGCAAATTATAACAACGATCCACGGGTGTCATAGATTATAGTTATAGCAGACAAGCACAATAGGTCTTCTAGCATAGTGAGCACCAGCAGCAAAATACGCTTCAGTCAACCCACCCCACTCAAGATGATCTGACAATTATTAATACATGTTATAGGATTGTTAACTTATTTTTAAGTTAAAAACATTTACATTTTTTCCTTTAAATTTTTGCTGATTAATCTGAATTACCTTTATAACTTATAACAAGGACTGAGAGAAGCTGTATGTTTATGTGATTATTCATTATCAGTATTAACACAATCCTGACTTTCCTAAAGTAGCAGTTGGTTCAGTCTTAAGTCAGTTTTTGTACCAATGAGCAGGACGTTGATGTCTCCTCTGAGGCGGGACCCGTTCTCCAGGACCTTTTCCACTCCTCCCAGCAGCATGCACAGGATGGCCTTCTTTATATACTCGTGTCCATGGATACTGGGGGCCAGGGAGTGCGCCAGCTGGTCAAACGGGTCCTAGCACAGCAACAAAAGTGAATTAGCTTCTAGAGGTGTGCAGTTACATTAGATCAGGTGAAATAATTGTATTTGGGTAGGAGTAGGATTACAATATTGAATAATTCGGGTTACATGGTTAAAACAAAAGACCGATTTGGAATTTTAAAACGGACCGCCTTATTTTTGTTATACACATATTTAATTGTTCCATATTTCTCATTGCATTGAAGTATGTGGTAATGTCTGCATTAGTCATACAATCGTCTTATGTCTGCTTCAAATGAAAGTGATTTTAATAATCATCAAGGTCATAGAGATCACACAAATGAACTCTGTTATGTCAAAAATCCTCAAATTTAAAGACCTTATTGATCTAAAACTTTGCACAACTTGGAAGGTTGCTAAAAATATTGATATCAGAAAACATCTGTTATCTCTTTACATTAATTACTGATGAAAACAGAAAAAAAAAAAAATTCTGTGTGCCGTTTTCCTGGACCTCATTTAGGCATTTGTTGGTGTTGGGTTGTAGAAAGGACTGTACAAGGACAAAAGCCTGTAGTTTTATTCAGTTGAAAAAAAAAAACACTGATATATAGAGGAATTGAGGAACATTAATGAAGATATTGTTGGTATGTGATGCACAGAAGGATTTCTATGCATTAAGGTTAGCTGTTTGGCTGAGTAGTGACCTTATGTTATGATAGAGTGAGGGCTGACCATCTCAAAGATTGGTTATTTTTTTCTGTTTGTTAAAAGAGGCATGTAATAAGACAGTCTTCTTGCTGCTATTGGAAATGTATCATTTGTTTTATGGCTGAATAAAACATTTATACTTTTACTTACAATGGAGCGTGCCTGACTGAACTTCCTGATCTTGGCCACATCGTCAGCAGAGAAGGACGGAGAGACCTCTTTACTCATCTGTTTGACATGACACGCGATCATGATGGTCCTGAGGAAAG
>KN485837.1:0-20410 GCA_000787095.1 Periophthalmodon schlosseri
AGCATAAATTGAGGTTAACTGATGTATAGACCAAAGGGATTACATTAAAAACTTGAAAAATAAGACAAATACTATGTAACTTCTTATAAACATGACCTGTAGTACTGATAAAATACAATAAATATCGTGCTACGGTTTGGTGTCATATTGTGATAGAGAGGGGTACGTTCCATAAGCAGTGTATGGAGGAGGGGGGTCCAAGGGGTTTACTGGTGGAGCTGAAGGTTGTATCATTGCCCCTGCTGGTGGAGGAAGGTATTGTGGTCCAGCTTGTGGTGCATAGGGCATTTGGTTGTACACTGGGAAGTTGGCATTTCCATAGGCTCCAAATCCAAATCCTGAAGCAGCCGGTGGTGGGCCGTTGGCAGCGAAGTGTTGAGCACCGAGAATCACAATGGGGAATTTGATTTGTGGGTCAGAGGCATATTTGACATCCAGATACACCTGCAAAGAACACATTTTTTAAGTTTCAGTTTGTTGGATTCATTTCTGAACTTTTAACTGAATTTGATGAAGCGTTATTTTAGTTCCCATTCCTGTATTAATCATTGATAAAATTTCAACCTTCATAAATTCCAATTTCTCTGGAGCAAATCTGTTTGTTTTTTAATCATACATCTGTAGTGACACTGCTTAATAACGTTCTCTAGTGTTAACTTGAGAAAGTACTTATACCACATTTGAATGGTAAATGTCTTGTAGGGCAGGCAATATGGTAATAAAAATCTAATTGTGATCTTATCCCTGTGACGACTTGTTATTAGAGGCATATCGCCGGTGTAATCCCTCAGCCATCCAGGTAGGTTCCATTGTTCCAAAAGGTTTAGAGTGAATACGTTTCAGTTCTGGCCGGACACTGGTGAGCCACTGCCTTATATATGTGTTATATGTTCCACAGTATGGCATTAAAATGTATATGTATATCATTAATTCAATAACATATGTTTGATGGCTATGAAATATTGTGAGTCTGTGCAGCCTCTCCGCAGATTTGACCTGTAACTTGGCCAGGTGGCATCACCTACTTGTCTCCATGAAGACAATTTTTGCACTATGTAACTTTTCTGGTGGAGGGTCCACCACCTGCTTGTCTCATTGGACATGCATTTGCTTTGCCTTGAAAGTTCCAGAATATGACATTAAACTTATTTAAGTGTGTGAATTGTGTGCTAATAATTTTTTGCCATATTGCCCATGACTGTCTTACCCTAAGCCTGTGCTCCACCTTGATGATGCCACAGTTGTGGATGGACGGTTCCATGTCGGGGGGGATGTTGATGAGCTGGGTCACCTTCTGACTGCTGGAGGGAGGGATGGGTGCCCCCACCTCTTTGACCAGGTCTTTGGTATGAAGTCTTCTCTTGCCTCCAGCGAAAAAGCTGTGCTTGCTGTACACACAAAACTTGGGCTTGATGTCTCGAGAAGAGTTGTTCTGAATGGCAGCGAAAACCTTTATGCTCTCTCCTGCAAATGAAATAAGCACAGCGTCAGAATGTCAGACCAATATATAACCTGTCAATCAACCATTACTCACCTTGGTAAAACCCCATTTTTTCCAGATCTACGTCCATAGAGACTGTTCCTGAGTTAAAAAGTTTTAGTTTCTTGTCTTTAGTTTCATGTTGTGGCTTCTGAAAACATTTTAATACAAGAGAAGAATGGATACACTGTTAATGTTCAGCTCATAACAGACAATATATTTGTTATTACATGAAATGGTGAAAATAGAGCTGTGCAATATGGAAAAAAAGATTTAATATAAATGTTCATATACAATATACGTTTCTATATCTTTTTTATACAAACGTTTTGAACAGCGGGCAGCCTGTGACAAGGCAGGCTGCAGGTCCTTTGCCCCGGTGAAACTAAGAGAGACGGGAAACTAGGCACAACAGCAGTATGGCTCTACTATTAAACTAAACAACTTGACATTTACTATATGGCCACATTTATATCCTGGACATGATATATTGATGTATCAATAGCCTTTTGAATAGTTCTTTAAAAGGATTGGATCAAAAGATTTGGATCCCAAGAAAGAGCCTAAAGTCCCATCATTACTATGTAGCCAATAGAAGTTAGCATTGGTGTCTTGAATGAATAGCAGCTGTGTGGCTTCCTGGAATGGGAGGAATGCCTGTAAAAGAACTACCTTTAGCTCTGGGTTGTTGTCCATAATGTCTTGTGTCACATAGTTGAGCTTTGTTGTATCTTTCTTGGGAATCCTCATTGATCGGCTCAACTTGGCTTCGAGCAAATACACAATTTTACCGGTGTCGGCATTAAAGGAGGACGGTGTGGGTCTAGGTCAAAAATAAAAATAGCGTGAGTGCGTTTAGGAGGTTTATACATTATAATCCAATATAAACATCTTGTACATTTCATTTTGCTTAAATAATCAATAGATTAAAAAAACTTTACAGTTGACAGTATGTCTTCCTTTACTCGCAATGCTCATCTTCTGATATTTATATTTGCACAGTATACCATTTTATTTCAACTTACTCCAGTGGAAACTGAAATGTAAATGGGTAAATATGGCGTCCAGGAGGTAGAACATTACTATCTGAAAACAGAACTGTTTTAGCCACACAGATGTGAAAGAAGATAGATGAAATACAGCATGAAGCACTTACAGGTTTGACCAATGTCTCCAGACAGAAGCCTGTCACTTTCTAGAATAGAAACAAATAATAATAATAATAATGCATTTTATTTATAAGCGCCTTTCAAAGCAAGCAAAGGACACTGAACAAGATAAAATAAGAGAAAACATATAAATACAATAAAAAACATAACAAAAAACTGATTGATAAAAGATGTGTGATTGGTTATAAGAGGTAGGACAGTCTGAACAGGTGAGTTTTGAGTCTGGATTTGAAGAGTGGAAGAGAGTCTAAGTTGCGGAGATCAGGAGGGAGAGAATTCCAAAGCTGGGGGGCAGAGCGGCTGAAAGCCCTGTTCCCCATGGTCACGAGTCGGGCAGAGGGTACAGTGAGCTGGAGAGAGGAGGAGGAGCGGAGAGTGCGGGCAGGAGCAGCAGTGTGGAGGAGGTCAGATATGTATGAAGGGGCTAGGCTGTGTATTGCTTTGAAGGTGGTAATTAGTATTTTGAAGTTAATTCTCTGTTTTATGGGGAGCCAGTGGAGTTGTTGTAGGACGGGGGTGATGTGGTGGATAGTGGGGTCCGTGTTATGACCCGGGCTGCAGAGTTCTGAAGGAGCTGTAGTTTCTGGAGGGATTTATTGGGGAGACCGAAGAGAAGAGAGTTACAGTAATCGAGGCGGGAAGTTACGAGGCAAACATTTGTAAACATTACAGTATAGTTTTTTTCAGTTTACAGTTTACTCATGCCATGTCTATTGCTCATTATTATGACCTGAAAGGAAGGGCAAACCCTTTGTTTGTCCTAGAACCAATGTTTCGCATTAATTTGTGCGGTTTCAAGTCTGAAACTGTAAATCCCTGTAAACTGTAAAAATAGGCCTACCCATCTAAATCGTGCATTTTAACAGTATGATAACAAAACATGCTTTAGCCTTTAATAAAAAGTCTACTACTTCTCATGATGTGTCCATTTTTCTAATTAGATGCAGTCTAATATTTTATGACTTATCAACTTTTTGGTATCCAGCGTCAGCCACAGTTACGATTGATACAAAAGTTACCAAGCCACTCTTTACCCGTTTTGTCTTTATCTTTAATGAAGTGGTGCTTGACGCTGAAATACTTGTCCTTGGCGTGGTAAACCACAGTGGTTTTTCCGTGTCGCTCAGTCCATAAAACTTCTGCCTTCCCTTTAAACTTGATGGACAGAGACTGGACCTCGCAGTCTTTGAGCACCTCCAGCTCCACCTGGCCGCTCACAGTGTCTCCGCTGGTAAAAGTGTTGGATTCATTGTTCGCGGGGTTATAAGTAATTTTCAAGTCCTTTACGGTTGACATTTTGAACACCTTTGTTTTTCTTCCGCTGTGCAGCTGAGGGGCCGAGCAACTGAGGAGCGTCCCTTCCCCCCTCACGGTAAAGAGCGCACAGACCCGCCCAGACAGCGGAGGGGGGAGAGGGGGAGAGGGGCAGGGGCCCAGTCGGGGCCCAGCCAATCAGGCCCTGGCATGCAGCGCCAGAGGCCCACAACTGAACATCGTGAAACGCGATCCACTTTGCTTTTGCAACACCGAAAATCGAAGTTTACAGCCAAGTAGCCTATCTCCATCTATTTGTTGCATATATTCACGGTTATTGGGCCTCTCAGTCAGCCAACAAAGTAATGTAGGTCCTATATCTACTCTGTGCAACTTTTTGAACAAATTGTCCTTTTCAGAGTAATTTTATGACACCACACTTTTACTTGAGTTGGCAAATATTTTCCTTGAAGAAACAATGTTCTACTGGAGTAATACCGATACCAGTGACTTTTGTAAAATGCATAACTCCTTTACTATAAACAATTTTATCTTGATTTATCTTTGCATGACTCTAGATCTTCATTTTGTTCTCATTTCCAGATTCTTTTTTTTTATTTCCAGTCTGACCTTCTGTCCTGTTAAATCTTTACACTTGCATTGAAGAGCTTTATCGAGATTTAAGAAATCTTATGTTGCTGCTTCACTGCAATAAGCATTTTTAGCTACACCACTACAGACAGACCTCAGTGCACTTGGATGTCTTAGTTGAACATATTGGACATGTGGTGACTTTAGTGATAGTATGATGACCATTAGAGAGCGGTAAAATTTCAACAACCTGTCACCTTTCAGTTTATCCTTAGTCACTGTCTAATGCAAAGACTAAACTTTGAATACAGTCAATGGCCTAGAGGGCCTGACCTCATACACTACCTATAACTACCATATAACCTATGCCTCACATGATTATACTAATGGGTTTATGACTAATGATATTATAGCCACAATAAACATCAGAATGAAGTAGATAGTATGAGACCTTGAACTCTCTATGAAATGTATAGGCGTTTTGAGGCCAGGACTATTATAAATTACCAAACGTTCTTTCAATTTTTCTCTTGAGAGCTTCCAAGTCAGTTTTAATGGCCTTATATGAAGTCATTTACAGATTGTTATATTGCCGTAACCTGTAAGTGCCTAACCTGATGCACCCTTCAAAGTATACCAAAGAAAAGGCTTTACTTTTATGTAACAAATATAAAAGTCAGTCAATGTGATTTTTAATTCATGGGAAAATGCTGTATGTTTCTACTGAACAACACAAACCTGTACAACTCTAGGACCACAGCACATGATGATTTTAATAAATTATTGAACCAAAAATCACCATAGAATGTTGTTTATGAATTGGCATCATACACATTATTCTAAAACAGTGATGTCATTATTAAATCATTACATCATATTAAACTTGACAGCATCTTACAGTCCAAAATGCTACAGTACTGTACACCCTGTCATGCATAACATACTAACCACTTGTCTTCTGTGGCATAGCAATCAGAACATAACATTGTTACTCAAAGCAAGTAGAGAAGGATAAAAATTGAAGCGCACACAATTTAAAAAATCAATTTAATTCAATTATCATAATAAGGGAAGACTGTTGATAAAATACTTATAGGTACACCAAAACAGAACAGGCCCATCACACATGATCAGATGAACACATGGCAAAAAATAAAGAGGGTATTTAATAGAAATGGAAACAAAACCTCAATATTTAGTCCCATAATTGGGCAAAGGTGGATATATCCCACATGTTTCATAGGGAGGTGGAGGTGTATAGTGTATGGGTGGCGCTGAGGGCTGGGCTCCTGAGTACGGAGGGGGGTTATTCCCTATAGGGAAAGTTTCAAATCCATAAGCTGGACAGACGTTTGTATCAAAGCCTTGAGCAGCGGGGAGTATTATAATAGGGAACTTTATCTGTGGGTCCAAAGCATACTTGACATCCAAATAGACCTGCAAAAACACTACATGTGTAACTCTGATTTTACTGCAAACAATAAAATGTGTATATTGCACATACCCTGAGCCTGTACTCCACTTTGATAATGTTGCAGTTGAGGAGAGACGGGCATGTAGCGGTGGGGATAGTGATGACTTTGGTGACAGTTTGACCAGCAGAGGGTGGCACAGCATCTCCAACCTCTTTTAGTAGATCATTAGTCTCCAGCTTCCTTTTTCCTTTTGCAAAGAAACTGTGCTTCCTGTACACACAATACTTAGGGCGCACCTCCCGGGATGACTTATTGTGAATAGATGTCATGACTTTTATTCCTTCTCCTGCAGAATAAAGCATGTTATTAAATGCATGTAACACAATTGTACGTTATTTCATATCTTGGATCTACTGGGAGAAAGATACACTGTTTCTTGTCTCTGACTTTGATGATACCTCTATGATACTGGCTGCTCTTAAAATGGCTAAAAGCTATCTAGGTATTATAAACTAGGTAACAGGAGGGATTTATCTGTCTAATACTTACATTATTATTCATGTTTCGATACCTTGACATAGATTTACCTTGGTGGAATCCGGTCTTGTCAATATTCACATCCATTGCTACATATCCAGAGTTGAAAAGCTTCATTTTCTTATCTGTAACTCCATGTTGTGGCGCCTACGACAGAAAGTGGCGCTGTATATTATTTCATCAAACAAAAGCATTATGAAGGTTATGCTTTTGGTGACTACCATTAGATGCGTTGAATCGATGGCTGTGTTTTTTGAAACCAGGTTAAACTCTGCCCTCACTTTACTGTCCACTCTCATTGGTCTGGCCAGATTTGCCTCCAGTGTGTATTGAATTTTACCCCACGTGCCTTTAAAAGATTGAGGCAAGTCTCTGCAAATGACAGGGACACATGGTTTTATGCAACCACAGTTGTTGGTGAAGGTGAGTTTTGATTACAAGTGTCTTACTGTGCAGGGATCTGAAATGTGAAGGGGTAGACAGTGCTGCCCTGGCTGACAAGGTTGTTTCCTGAAATCAGAGTCAAAATACTGTTTACAACCATTAGTCGTATTTGTGCAAGTATTCAGCAAAGGCAATAGAGAGGGTAAACATTTAGCAGATCATTACTTTAAAATAATAATACTCATCATGCAAGTA
The DNA here is from genome assembly GCA_000787095.1 of Periophthalmodon schlosseri. Classification (NCBI taxonomy): domain Eukaryota; kingdom Metazoa; phylum Chordata; class Actinopteri; order Gobiiformes; family Gobiidae; genus Periophthalmodon; species Periophthalmodon schlosseri. The sequence goes on from KN485837.1 coordinate 7,086, forward strand.
CAGACTATACTGCCCTCAATAGTTAAGGAGGCATATGGCATCTTTGTTGAACCCACAAAATAAGGATTAACAGTTTGGAAATACTGAATTGATTTAATTGAACCAACGATACATAAATAAGCATAGAACTGGCATTAAGAATAAACAAGACAAACTGAACTAAACTGGTCAAATATCTGAAGGTCAAGATGCACTAATTGTTCATAATACTGAAGAAAAGAAGTAAGATTTCTTTAAAAAGCTACTGGCTTTAGCCTCCTGGTACTTACCGTGGTCTTTCTGGATGAGAAACTGCTTGATATTGAAATACTTCACTTCGCTCTGGTACGTCACTGTACGTTTTCCTTTTTTCTCAGTCCATAACACTTTTGCTTTTCCTTTTAGTTTTACGCTTAAGGCATTCACTTCTGTTTCTTTGGTCAGTTCCAGTGTCACCTGTCCTGTAATGTAGTCTCCACTGCAGAAAACATTGCGTTCATTGATGGGATTATAGCCCACAGAAAAGTTCTTAACTGTACTAATCATAGCGCTACCTGCTACGGCTAACAACCTGAACTAACCTGAGACACTAAGGATTCTCTTATCTTCTGCAGCAATAAGCAAGGTGAGCAATGATAAGCAATGATTAAACCATAGGTCTGTCAAGAGCTGTTAAAATACAAGATAATTTGAAGAGAAAACATTATTGGCAAGTTTCAAGCAGGCCAAATGGTTACATATACAGTTTATTTTTCTTCATTTATCATATCATACATGCAGTCAATCCAAATACATAACAGCAACAACAATTTTATGTCCAGTAAAACATTGTATTAGTTATGCAATCCATATAATGTGACACACTGTTAGTTAAACATCACTTGAACTGGACATTAGATATTCTGGCTATCTATCGTGTTAAAATGTATGTAAAAAAATGTGTTCCAAAAATAAATGGTAATACATGTAAGAGCACTTTACCAGGTTTCTCAAATGTAACATGAAATAGTATAGGCTACATTTTGTTCACATAACAAAAGGTCCCCATGCCTCAGCCTCCCAACATTGGCTGTGTTGATACAAAGGATCAGAGGAGGGTAACTTTTTAATAAAATTGTTCTTCTCAGATTAGTTTTCTGACACCATACTTTTACTCTTACTTGAGTAATATATTTGACAGCGTAACAGTAGCTAAATGTTATCTGAAGTAATAAAGATATACTTTGTTTTTCATAATTTTGTGGCTGAAAGTACCACAGTTTGTGCATTGTTTAATGTTTTGTCAATTACATTAACAGATTACAGTTACAGTAGTTACATCAAGACAGTCATTTCTTTGTTATTCTTACTTGAATAGTTGTTTCCCCATATACTTTTTGACTCTTACTTGAGTAATGTGTTGGACCAGTACTTTAATAATATTATTTTGTAGTAACAGTACTCTTACTTGAGTACAATTACTCTTACTTCTGATAGATACACACTATACTACTCAGACATAACATGGTGAGCCACTGCAAAATCATAGTTGTTGACTGAAGCTCTGTAAGAAAGTGTTGAAATACACAGTGATTCAGTTTGGTATATGAGAGAAGCACTGTAAGAAACTGGTCAGCAGCTATTACCACCACCGTAGATGCCATGGCACATGGTGAAAAAGATTGTTTTTTTAAATATGAAAAAGTAGTTCAGATAAAACATTTTTTTTAAGAAAGTTATAATACTACAATCAAATTGTCACATGGAGTATGTGTCTCATTTTGTGCGTTAAACTGAGATGAATTACATTTGGTTGCTTGCGTGCACATGTTAACAGTATTTAGGTCATGAAAATGCACATTTTATAAAAATGTATGTCTTGTCTGACATAAATAAATCTCTGTGTGTTGTGTGTCAACCTTAATGCTGATTTAAGGAGATCAACAAACTGCTGTAGTTACGGTGTAAAAAACATTCAGAGATATTAACTTGACACAAAAAAAATGATAAATGTTCAATACTATAGAGCATTTATGCCTAGATAAGACAATCTTTCAGTTTGAGTGCAGCAGCTCTGGTCACATGATGTCATTTTTAAACTGCACATTTCTATGTCCTTGTGGCACTCAAAGCCTCTTCAAGGCAAGGCAGGTAAAGAGTCTTGCCCATGGGCAAAACAACAGTATTAACTGTGGCAGCAAAGATTGTACTGACAGAGCATAAATCATAACCTATAGAATATTCCATTTGGTAGAAATGGAGAGATTTTGGTTTCCTGATTGAGACATATGTTAGATACTGTCCAAAATACCTGAGATGGAGCAGCACAGGCAGAGTCTAAGGCTGCTGTGGAAGCTGATTGTAAATGTTATTATCATAGATAATAATGGGGCAGCGCACAATGACTTCAGAAGAACCTCTTACATCAAGAGAAACCTGTAAAAGTAACACTTTGATTACATATTTTATATTATACATTTCAAACACTGCATTTTGGAGCAACACGTAACTTTACCTCAATCATGTAGTCCACTTCTAATATGGGGCAGTTAGAGATGGTGAGGTGAGTATTCGTGGGAATGGTGAGCAGGAGTTCTTTGTGGACATCTGGGGTGTTGGGTTTAATGGGTTCTCCGTTCTGAGAGACCAGGTTTCGTGTGCCTGAATTGCGGCTGTGTCTTCCGTGGGTGTAGTACGTCTGCCTCTCCTTCAGCCTGGCTTTGGGGGTAACTGTCCGAGATGAGGCGTTGTTGATCTCACAAATGACTTTCAGAGTTTCACCTGGGAAAAACACAGCACTGACATGTTAGCATTAATGACAAATAAACCCACCCAGTAGTCAGATGAGTGCGCTCTTACCCCGCATGAATGCTTTTCTTTCTAAAGTCGCCGTCAGTTCAACCGGACCTGAGGTCCAGCACAGGCAGCAGACGTGCATACTGTTAGAGCCTGAGAGTGGGGCCTACAGAGCAAAGAGTAAGATTTATTTCAGCCAAACACATGAAGTATTTTTTAAATGTAACTTAAATTGTAAGGTATGCTTATGCAACAAGCGTTCTTACCCACAGTTCAGGTCTGTTGTTGATTCGTTCTAAAAAATTTAGTTCTGTCTCAAAGGATTTTGCAAAATGCCATGGTCTGTCAATGCTCACTGTCAAAAGGTATTGTATCTTTCCATGAATGCCATGGAAACTAGATGGGAAATCTCTGTAAAAAAAAAATAAATATATATATATATATGTTTACAAATTTACAAGCACATGTTGACTCTTTAATGACACAAAACACTGCAGGACTGCATTAACTTTTCATATTCACATTAGGTCACAGCAGCTTCTGTGCAAATTTGTGTTACTATTTTCCTATTGTTAAAAACAATAGGCTACTTAATCTGTGGAATGATGGTCTAGACCCTATAGTTGGAGGAAGCCTACCTCCTCTCTGACAAATGTGGCCACAGTGTAACTAGTATTCACAGTCAGACATCTCCAACGTACCCGTGTGGGATGTGACAGGTAAAGGGGTACACATGCGTTCCAGGGGGAAGTTTGGGTGGTCCACCACCAAGGCCTAATAAACCAGAGACAAAACACACGGCATAACACAAGGCAGGGTGGTAATTCGTGTTGTTCTCATACATGGGTTGGTATACACACAGTTTTCCTGCAGAAGTACGCTTTTTAAGTTGAACAAGTTGATTTTTGCTGAGAAATGTCTTCGATGTCTCTTCTTCCCCCCGCTACCTGTACTCCAGTGTACATCTACATTTCCAGTCAGTGCCATTGTGATGGACGTTATTTTCGTCTCCTTTGTGAGGTCGAACGATAAAGTTCCAGTGACGATGTCGCCGGAGGAGAATGTTCGCCTCGGATTAGCCGAGGTCAGATTTATGTTCACATTCTTGAAGCCAGACTCGAACATTATGTATCAGCTCTCTCGATCTGTCTCTTTTAAATGTAGACCATTTCCTGACTTTTATCAACCTCAAAAATTCTTAGAAAAACTCGACAGCACAACACGACAAAAACATGAAATCACACAGCAAGTCACTCATACTGCGCACGCGTAAAGGCGGAGCAGCTCTCCACCCAAGGACTGCCAGCCCACCAGCCAATTACATTAATCACAGAATGGTGCTGCAGCGAACCTGGCCAAAGTGAGGCTGATGTACAAGAACTGCCAACACTCCTGGAGACAGAGCAAGATAAATATGTAAAAGTTTCATGTGGCAACGAGTCTCCCTAACCCACTGTGAACCTATTATGATGTGAACCTATTATGACGATATAATTATTACTATTCTAGGGTAGGTGCGCTTTTACAGAAAATAACCAAATAAGCCTTGTACCAAACGTGTAACTCGTGTGCAAATAACGTGTAAATAAATCATTTTGAGGCGTAAATGGTTAGGCTATTTTACTTAGAAACGGTCAGTGATTAAATAACCAGTAGATGGCACCATGTCCTAGTGAGTCACAGCACAAGGATTCGACTCCTCCAGCAGGGAATCAGGATTGCCTGTGTGGCGGAAGATTTCTTATGTTAAGTGGTATATTTTTGCCCACTTCAAGTGGGGTGCTTGTTTTTTTTTTTCTTATTTTAAGTAAAACAAGACATGTTTGTTCCATTGGCAATCTTGTTTTAAGACAAGATAAATACTTAAATAAGATAATAAGTAATAAGTACCTGAATTAAGATTCTTTTTCGTTGGAGGCTCCTTGAGTGATTATTCTGAGAAGACAGAAAGCTTGATTGCATTACACAGTAAAAGGGGGTTAAACATTTTATTTTATCAGTTTTTTAAAGAAGAAGAATTACATCATTGAACAGGAGTATAGTGACTGTGAAATTAGTTTTTACTCCAAACCACTTTGATTTGAGCTGTTTACCTCAGGGCTTAAGGGAAGCTTCTTGACGGGTAGACTCCGACAGTCTATCAGAGCAATAGAGTAGTTAATACGGGCACAGCACCTCTGTCCTGACCTTGATGTGGGACCATCCATCATGTGTGCTTAGAGAGGCGACCCGGGCGAAGGGGTCGTTAGGATGGAGGACATTTTAACCTATAGGGTTTATCTGCTGTGTCCTCAACGGGTGGGTAGAATAGGTAAAAATAACATGGTAAAACAGGCGTATAGGATTTTAAATTATATGAAACCCTGATTTCAGTACAAAATGCTATTTTTGCCAGATGTAAAGTTGTACAGTTTAAAAAAACCACACATACAAATGCAGGAATGTAGTATGTTTGTCTACTTGTATCCTGCAGCAGCCAACAGGACAACTCAAGCAAGCGTCAGTCATTGAAGACGAAATACTACTTATCTGGATGTTGGGGCATCTGCAAATCTGTCATGTTTGATGTTCATATTTTGTCTAATTTGTTTTACCTCCTGACATTTTATACATGCCACGTCCTCCACCAGTCTGCACACGCCTACACTCAGGACATGCTCAGCCCAAGACCAAGTTTCAAATATAACCACTGCTGAGAATTCACAAAAGACCATACATGCATTGTAATTTTATATTTTTTTACCTTTCCTCGTGACAAAACACTGTTTTTCTCATTTGTGAACACAGTAAAACATAAAAACATAACCCCTAATATCTCTTCTGCACATTTGGGTTTAAAACTAAATTTGAACATCAGAAACATTTGCCATATTGGTGCAAATTACATCACACAACTGAACATCTGTTGAGCCAGTGTCCATATTAGTAATACACAATTAAACATCTGTGTGATGTGTAAAATGACTCACAATATGCAGATTGTTCATTCTGTTGTTTAAAAGCATATTCATTTCATTGAGATATTGTATAGGTGTCATTTCCCATTCAGCTAATATCAATCAGCCTTGGTGCTGAATCTGTCATACATCCATGAAGTAAATAATCCATCCATCTTCTTCTTATCCAGGGCTGGGTCACGGGAGCAGCAGGGACTCTCATAGTTCCGGACACTTCCTCCAGCTCCTCCGAGTAGGACCCGAGGTGTTCCCAGGCCAGCCAAGAGACATAGTCCCTCTAGCGTGTCCCGGGTCTTCCCCGGGGTCTCCTTCCGGTGGGACATGCCTCCAGAACAGACGCCCGAGCCACCTGAGCTGGCTCCTCTCAGCATGGAGGAGCAGCGGCTCTACTCCGAGCTGTTCCCATGTGACTGTACTCCTCACCCTATCTCTAAGGGAGTGCTCAGCCACCCTGCATGACCTTGTTCTTACAGTCATTACCCAAAGCTCATGACTATAGGTGAGGGTAGCAACTTAGATTGACCAGTAAATCAAGAGCTTTGCCTTTCGAACACAACAGTCCAATACAGCAACCACATCACTGCAGACACTGCACTGATTCGCCTGTCAATTTCCATTGTTCCATTCTTCCCTCACTTTTGAACAAGACCCCAAAACATTTGAACTCCTCCACTTAAGGTAGAGACTCTCCACCCACCTGGAGAGGGAAAGCCACTTTTTCCCTGTCAAGAACCAAGGCCTCGCATTTGGAGGAGCTGATCTTCATCCCAGCCACTTCACACTAGGCTGCAAACCGCCCCAGTGCATGTTGCAGGTTCTGGCCTGATGAAGCCATCAAGACAACAACATCCTGTAGTCCCTGAACTGGACACCCTTCAGCCCTGACTGCACCTAGAAATTCTGTCCATAAATACAATGAACAGAGGCAGTGACAAAAGGCACCAGTTCAAGGCCATATCCACAAAGCACATGTGGATTGTTTGGGCAAACTCTCATGAACCCTCAAGAACCTGATGGAAGGTATAGAGCTGGCCCAGTGTTCCGCCTCCGGGACGGAAACCACACTGCTCCTCCTGAATCCTGAGGTTTGACTATCAGCCGAATTCTCCTCTCTATTACCCTGGAATAGACCTTACCGGGAAGGTTGACGAGTGTGAGTCCCCTGTAGTTGGAACACACCCTCCGGTCCCCCTTCTTAAAAAGAGAGACCACCACCCTGGTCTGCCAGTCCAGAGGTACTGTCTACGACCGCCATGCGATGTTGCAAAGGCATGTCAGCCAAGACTGCCCCACAACATCCAGAGACTCAGGACGGATCTCATTCACCCCCGGCACCTTGCCACTGAGAAGCTTGCCAACCACTTCAGCCCGTTGATGGGCAAGTTCACATCCAAGTTCCAAGCCTCTGCTTCCTCCTCGGAAGACTTGACAGTGGAACCGAGGAGATCCTCAAAGTATTCCTTCCACTGTCCGACAATGTCCCCAGTCAAGGTCAGCAGCTCTCCTCCCGCACTGTGTTGGTGAAGCACTGCTTGCCCCTACTGAGGCGCCAGATGGTTTGCCAGAATTTCTTTGAGGCCGACCGATAGTCTTTCTCCATGGCCTCCTCAAACTCCTCCCAACCCTAAGTTTTTGTCTGTGCAAGCCAACAAGCCTCAATAGGACTCCCTCTTCAATTTGACGGCATCCCTTACTTCCAGCACCTACCACTAGGTTTGTGGATTTCCATCGCAACAAGTACCACAGACCTTACGACCACAGCTACAAGCAGCCACATTGATAGTGGAAGTGAAGAATATGGTCCAGTCGGACTCCATGTCCCCAGCCTCCCCCCGGATCTGGGAGAAGCTCTACCAGAGTTGTGAGTTGAAAGCTTCCCTGACAGAGGGCTCTGCCAGACATTCCCGTTAGACCCTCACGATACGCTTGGGCCTGCTGGGTCTTTCTGGTGTCCTCTGCCAGCAAATCCAACTCACCACCAGGTGGTGATCACGCAGCCGAAGGTCAGATGACATGGCAACAAAGTCGATCATCGACTAGGGTGTCCTGGAACCACATGAACTGATAGACACCCTTGTGCTTGAACATGGTGTTCGTTATGGACAAACTGCACAAAAACACAGCACAGAAATGCAATAACAGGACACTGCTCAGGTTCAAATCAGGGAGGCCGTTCTTCTCGATCACATTTCTCTAGGTGTCACTGTCGTTGCCCACGTAGGCATTGAAGTCCCCCAGTAGAACAACGAAGTCTCCAGTCGATGCATCATCCAGTACCCTTCCCAGGGACTTCAAGAAAGCTGGGTACTCTGCACTGTTGTTCGGTCCATATGCCGACACAACAGTGAGAGACCTGTCCTGGTCCCGAAGACACAGGGAGGCAACCCTCTCATTCACTGGGATCCAACACATGGTGGCTGAGCTGTAGAACAATAAGCAAGCTCACACCATCTCACCGCCTCTTTCTGCAGGCAACGGCAGAGAAGTGGAGAGTCCAACTTCTCTCAAGCGGTTGCGCACCAGAGCCCAAGCTGTGCATGGAGGAGAGGCCAACTATATTTAGTTGGTAATGCTCAACTTCCCGCACAAGCTCAGGCTCCTTTCCCACCAGTGAGGTGACCTTCCATGTCCCCAGAGCCAGTTTCTGTGTCCAGACATCCGGTCGTCAAGACCCCCCACCTTCGACTTCTATGCCTTTTGCAGATCTCTCTGCAACAGTCCCTTACGGATCCTCCTGCAGGTGGGGGCCCAGGGGAGGATGGCCCCACGCTGCTCTTTCGGGTTTTCCCACGGGGCCTGGCCATCAGACGCTTGCTGTCGAGCACCCACCCCAGGCCTGGCTCCATAGTGGGGCCCCAGGGAGACCAATCTGGGTGACGTAACTGGCCTTGATGTCATACTCATCTTAAAGGGCTTCTGAAGTAAATGATGTTAGTAAATTTAACAACCGCCAAGTTCAAAGTGCAGTGTTTTGGTTTTTTTTTTATACAGTAACCTACACATTTATATGATAAACATTGCGTGTTTTTTATTAGTTTGTATAGCTCATTAGAGTGCATTAGTATAGTCATGGTGCATGTGTAGTTTCAGGTATATCATTGTGTTTGTATTACATTAATTGCAATGCAATAATAAACTGGCTTACTACACAGCTTTCTCATTGCATAAATTCGCCTTAAGGTGCTGAGTGCTGTAGTACTTGCATTATACTTATATTACCTTGACAAACTCACAACAAGATGTGTATTATTGTACCAGGCCTATTATTTATGGAGCTTATGGCAACCGTCAACTTTAACTTCAGTTCATCTGAAGACGGTCTTCTGTGGGAGAGCTAATTGTTTGTTAATTAGTGCTCTTGCTAACAGACACCCTCTGTGGGAATGTATTATTACATAGTCAATAGACAGGCTCTGTCAACAAGGCTGTTCGCCAAAGAAGTGATTGTAAAATTTGGGGTTAAGACTGATCCTTGTTTGAGTGCTTTAGTGAAAATACAACAAAAAAACCCATATTATGTATATCTATTTCTGCCACTATACATAAAGGAAAAGTTAGATTCAAGTTTGGATCTATTATAAAGAAATACTGAATTTAGTTTAGGGTCACGATGCACAAATGTAGTTAAGTCATCAGTAAACCAGTGACTTTATCAGTATTTTAGGTTCAAATTACAATACGACTCAATGTCTTCAGGAAAGGGGTGAGCTTCATGATGCCTGTTGCTGCTCTCTCCACGCCCTTCTAATCTAAACTGGCATCTCTCTGGGTCCCGCCTTTCCCATCCCTCAAAACTCATGCCTCATCGCACTACCCATGATGTTAGAGAGGAGCTATAAACTGCCCGAGAAAGCATTACTTTGAATTAAACCATGACAAAACCGGTAAAAACATTTATCACTCACTTGTAACCCTTGAGAAACTGATAGTACTTTTTCTCTCACTGTTAAAGGTGCACTGTGTAACCTGTAATTTATTCTATTACAGGTGTTTTCTAAGCTAAAAATATATGTTCTTACTGTGGAGATCTGACCTGCAACTTGGCCTTTTTTTTATCTGTTTGTTTTTTGATTCACTCATTATGCAAATTCACTGTCCTCAATATACTTGATTTTATTATTTAAAAAGAAAAGTGACAATAATAGTTAAAACAGTCATCCCAGCATGTCTACGCAGACTTCTTGTGACACACTTTTTTCAGTCCTCTATCCTGTGAAGCAGCTCTGGTTAAGCCTGTCAGTGGTTGTCATGGTGATCGCCCAGTCGGGACTCATCCTAAAACCAAAAACTTCTCCTTGTGCAAAATGAAGCTTCATTAGGAGGGTGGAGGGGAGGGGGCGAGAGTGGTTAGGTAAAGCAGACAGACAGGCGTGAGAGTGAGACAGGAGTGCTCCTCCAAGTGGGTCACATCACCGGAGCATTGCATAAGCGTCAACACTGCTGCCCCTGTGATATGCCCCAGCACACAATGATGTTCAGACTATTGGAATAAATAAGGAAATTCAAATTCACAGTCAATGAGCCAGACATATACAGTGTTTTAATTAGACGACAGTGAGACGCACTCTGCAGTACATGGACATAACTACGTATGTGGAGGTCTGCTATTGTCTCAAATAAGGAAGTGGTGACAATACAATGGACACTTTCTGTCTGCCAGTTTGGACGGCAGCATGACATAGCACTTTTTCTCTACTGCAGATACCATGACCTCTAATACAATATTAGGGGGGATGGACGAAACCCGTCATTTGAATACTTAATTAGGCTATATACTATAAAAAGGTTAAGATAAGGTTAAAATGCACTTGACTACACTATCTTTGGGGAGATGCCGGGAGCAAAAGCCAGGTGACACTTTTCCCCTCATGAACTACAATTCCTTGCTACTCAAACCTTGGCTGTATAAGGACCAGTATTGGCTATAATGAGTTAAATAAACTCTACTTGAAATGTGGAATTGTTTTCACTGTTGCCTACTCATACTCTGGAGTCATCGGTAGAGGGTGTAATTGTCTACAAAATGAACCACCAAAGGCAGTTGTTTCAAACATTTTGTTGGACGGTTTCAAACCCCCCTGTGCACAGAACAGAGGAGAATGAAGAGAGAGAGCGTGACTGTGTGCATGTCAGTCTGTCCGCGTGTGCATGTCAGGAAGACTGAGCACTGAGCCTTTCCATCAGGCACAGGATGGAGAAGCTGACAGACAGGCAGAGCCCAGATAGACAGGGCTGCTGAAGGGGGCGGAGTTACACTCATGTGGGCCTGGCTAGCGGCTGTCACTCACTGTTGGTTCCTACGGCGAATGGGCGGTTCTAAACTGCGGGACATCCAATAGGCGCCGCCGCTGCTTGTGTCGCCATGGTGACGGGGCTGTGCCAGGGAGGTTGTGATGGGTTGACAGGTGCGTGACAATCGGGGCTCTCTGCAAGCATGTACGCCAAAGGCAAGAGCAGCAGCGTGCCGTCCGACAGCCAAGCCAGAGAAAAGTAAGTTTTATTTATGGGGGAGGAAGCGGCGGCGCGAGGGGAGTTCACGAGCGGCCGGGGGCAGTCGCACACTGAGCTGCGATAGGGGAGGGCACAGACGAGCTTCAGCGGCGTGCAGGGGGCTCCGCACAGCGCTGTGCATGGCTTACAAACTTAGGGCTGCTGATTTTGACTATTGCTCTACAAGCCTTTATAATCGTATTTTACCTCATGGGCATTTTCTTTTTTTTAACATTTAGCTTACCTAATTTACCAACACGTTAGTTCATAGCCTTACGTCTTGCCATAGGCCTATTTTTGTTTTAGGACTTTTTGGGTAGTGAGTTATTTTAATTGTTTATTTTAATTGCATCTCAAACTGCAAAGTGGCTGATGTCATTTAAACCGAGGCTGCGGTTTTAGTGTTTTTTTTTCAGTCAATAACCAACTCATGTGCTTTTGTGGCAAACAGATGGGCTTTATGACAGGTAGCTTACTAATTGGCTTTTTCTAGTTTAGATAAGGTTAAACCTATACTAGACTACCAATCATAACACTATATTTCCTTCACTGGGTTTATGTAAGTAGGCTAAATATCAGATTTACAACCAATTATACTGCTTAGTCAGGTCCCATTGTTTGACAATTTCAATTGACATAGTTGAGCTGGGCATGGCCATATAGAATGTGGCTAGGTGAAGTTGTGATGAAAGCTTAGATTAATCATTTTTGTGTGCTGCCAGATAGAGGGACATTTTTTATTGCGTCTTGAAGACTGTTGGACTTCTTGTTCTGGAGTTTTTAACAGCAATTTAAAATGCATGTTTGTTTTATTTGAAAGTAAGGTGCCTTTGGATGTTCATGGTCACAGAGACCACAACAAAGGAAACACTCCCTGCATGTTTGAGCCCAGATGAAAAAGGCAGTGAAGGGCAAAATCAGGCGCACCAAAGTTCATCTGTTAATAAGCAGTCCTGTATAAGAGGTGTGAGCTGGAGGAGCAGACCCAGCGCTGCCTAGGCTTCAGTTGTTTCTCATTTCTGCAGCTCAGCGGGGTGTCAGAGAGAAAGAGGACAGGAGAAGACTGAAGCTCGGCAGCAGAGCGCAGGCAGGTCTGGCTGGGGGAATTTGCTGGATCATTAGTTTACACTGTTGTAGTACTGACCTCAGAATGGACCCCCACTGACACTGGGTCTTGGCTTTTGGCCCAAAGATGTAAAACACGTCTTTCTGCTAGAGACGTGCATCAGTGCTAACCAACTCTTTGAGCTTTTTTTAAAGAAGCAACACAGCTTAAACACTGATGTTGTTGGTGGTGTTTGTTTGTTTGTCTTTCTTGTTTTTGGAGGTGTGCATCATTTTGATTTATGAAAAAACTATTCTGGCACTCATTCATTAACATTGAACCAACACCAGCAGTGAACAAACCTGGGTTAAATGATGTAGTTATTGATATAATCATATTGATTAGGCCTATTACGTATTTGTTACATAATTATATATTTACTATACATCCACTTTAACACATTAATGGTTATTCACACTAAATCATATCAGTGTAATTAATCAGGATGATCTCGATCAAGGATCAGTTAATACTTTTGCCTAAAACGATGGCATGTGTGAATCAAAGGGAAGGACCTGGAGTTAAATGCAGCTGATAATTTTCTCATCTTAATGAGATCTTTTTATCCAGTCATTTGCGGTTACATGTGTCTGTATTGAAATAAAACATGCAGAGATAAGATTGTAGGTGAAGTCATTAAGATTTGAGACAACATAGACTTCTGCTAAATTGTAATATGTTTCATACAACATGCTTTATCGTACAGTCTCTGTTACTTATCTCAAATTCATTTTTGTCCTCAACTCTTGTCTTTGACTGGAGTTAATCCTGGTTGTTCTGATTTCTCTCTCTCTCTGTCTCTCTCTCTCTCCCTCTCCTTCTCTCTCTCTCTCTCTCTCTCTCTCTCTCTCTGTGGCTCTACCTGTGTTTGGGTCGGACTTGATTCTGATTTGAAGTGACAGAACATGGCCACTCACGGCGTACTGCAGTTGTTGGACAAGTATAGGTTTCAGAGGCAGTTGGAGGACATAGTTCACATCGATTTACTTATCATTAAACTGAGTTGAAACTGAATTTAT
>KN485837.1:34291-58568 GCA_000787095.1 Periophthalmodon schlosseri
AAAGCCACTGGAGAAGTCTTTCAGTGTGCTCCCTGGTGTAGACCGTTCAAGTCAGATGTTTTATCACAAAGACACTTCACAGGCTGCACTTTTAACAGGTGGATATCGTCTGTCAGGAATATCTTACCAAGGTTAGCATTAAGTGTTGTTAGCATACCAGGGCTAACACGTTAAAATGTGTCTCTGTTTCGAGTGAGAATTGGAACAGACTGCGACAGCCTTGTAACACTGTGCTTCTGGAGCTGCTTGGCTCTTCAAACCCACACGCTGGCATCATGCATTTTATTTTTAGGCAAGCTGTATTTTTAGGAGTTGAACTTTGTTACATGTTGAGATTAACTAAAAATATAGATTTGGAAGAAGTAATCACTCTGGCTTTTCTTTACTTTCTTGGGCTGCACAGTATGTTCATTTACCAGGTTCATTTAAGACCAACAATTGTATCGTATTTTAAGGTGTCTTCAAACTTGCACCAACCCCATTTTAAAATTGGGACAAAACTGTGACTAAACCCGGGGCTAAACCAGGACAGGACCAAACCAAGTCTACATCAGGACTAAACTGGGCTCAAACCAAACAAGTACAAGTGTCGATGCATCCTTACCACAGACTGTGTATGTAAATGGACATAGCTGACACACTAGCCGCCATTTATTTCAAGCTTTACCTTTTGTGAGTTGTTTCTTTTAAGCAAGTTTTGAGCCCAGAACTTTGTGTTTTTAGAAATATATAGTAAAGCCACAGTGTGTAAAAAAAACTGTCAAAAATAGACTACCATAAAAGAGTGTTTTTTTTATTTATTTATTTGATTTTTTAAAAATTTTGGTTAAGTTTACTTCACCGAAAAACTAAAAAAAACATGCATCCTTGAGTGAGTCGGCTTGCATCTCCGCAAACCTGACTCTATTTGGCTTAGTTCTTTCTGATTGTTAACCTCTTCCTCTTCTCCCTGTGCTCTCTTGCAGGTTAGCGCTGTATGTGTACGAGTACTTACTGCACGTGGGAGCTCAGAAGTCCGCACAGACCTTCTTATCAGAGGTGAGCTGCGTGAGCTGCGTGAGCTGCGTGAGCTGCGTGAGCTGCGTGAGCTGCGTGAGCTGCGTGAGCTGCGTGAGCTGCGTGAGCTCTAACGGTTTAAGTGTGACTGTTAAACATTGCTTCCAGTAAGTCTACACTTAATTGAACGAGTGTGGCCTCTCGCTGCTGAGCCAACAGGTCAGCAGCAGCAGTGGATGGGGTTGTTAACGTAAGCGCTGCATTATTAGTAGGAATGGAACTATAGGTCTCACAGTTTATTGTTTTATCTACTCAGCAACTTAGACTGTAGCAGTTTATGTCGTACCTTTTGTCCAATGTTTTTGTGTGAGCATAAAAAGAAGATGAAGTTATTATGTTTTATTAGTATGTAGTATTAAACATGAAAGTTCTGTGGTCACCATCCAAAAGTTGGCAGTGGGGAGGTTAAAGGTGCACTTTGTAACTTTTGGAGGGACAGGTATGCATGTCTCCAATGAGGTGTTTTTACTTTGCCTGGAATGTTCCACAATATGCCTTTAAAGGTCCTATATTGCATTAAATTGACTCTTGTGAACTTTAAGCCATGTTATAATGTTATTACCTCATCAAAAACATACCTGGAGTTGTGTTTTGTTTTATTCACACATGTTTGAGTAACCCTTTATTATTAGTCTGTCTACATCTCCAGAGCTCAAAATACTCCGTTCCACTTTCTGATGTCATATAGTGGTAATTTTGAAGTTAGTAGCTACCTTTTACCTTTTGTTGAGTAGAGACTGGCAATTTCAGGGCTGAAATTATCCAGATGATTCTAGTGAAGGTGTGTGAAGTTTGCAAACCACAGTGGAGCACTTTCTGCATTACCCCATGACATCACAAGGTGGAACAGAGTGTTTTCCATTTAAGAGAGGAACTCAGGCTAAATATGCCAGATTTGTGTGTTAAACATGTGTGAATGAAACAAAACACAACTCCGGGTCTGTTTGTGATGAGGAAACAACATTATAACACAGATCAGAAAATAGCGTAATATGGGCCCTTTAAATGTATCTATCTCCATGGACACAAGAAGGTGCCACAAGGCCCAGTTACAGGTCAGATCTTTGGGGAGATGATCCCGCTCACAGTAAGAATGCATTTTTAAAAGGTAATAACATCCGTAACATCTGTAAATGTATACGTATGTTTAATGCCATGCTGTAGAACATTGCCGGCAAAGCAAAAATGTTTCCTGGGAGACAAGGAGGATTAGACAAGCAGGACTAGAAAATGAGACTGGACTATGGAAACAGATGCTCTGAAAATTCTTTTTAAAACCTACACAAATTATCTTGATCTTGCTCTAGTACAATATTTGTCTCCTAAATACTATCCATGCCATGTATTCTCCAGTTTTGCTGAAAGTGGACAATGATTTCAAGATCAACACTTGCACACTAACATAATCAAATATAATTGGCCGTAGCATCTAAAGCACTCTGATGAATGAGGTCTTTCCGGTAAGAAAGCCCCTCTCTTTACAGTCTCTAGTAAAAGTGTCAGGAGAGCTGGAGGTGTTCCAGATACAATGGAGCAGACGTTAGCCACACTATTTCCTCTTATCCACGACCAGAGGGAGAGCGGTCATGACAACTTTGAACAGAGCTTGTTTAGACTGCACTGCTTCAAAACACCAAAGATATGTGGGCAGTGGGCTCATTCAGTGATATTTTCTCTCCTACACATAAGGTAGAAGACAGTATCCTGACATGAACTGTGGAATAGTGCTGGAGAACAGACTACAGCCAATTAAAATGAGAAATGTGATCTGTCATGTTTATTCCGCATCTTGGGTCCCACTTGAGCAATGATGAGAGAATAAGTTCTTCTCTATTATAAGATATAGCTCATGTTACTGTATTTCTGATATCACTGTAGCTGAAGAAAATATTGGACCCTCACAAAGCCATGGTGTGTAATAGATGCTGAAGTCTGTCTGGATGGTCATAAGACATTTTTTAATCTAATGGAAATAAGGCTCTGAAGGCTGTGGCTGAATCAAAACATTGAAATATAACATTAATTTTGGAATACATTTTGAATCTAGATAATTGAATGCATTTAATTAGATGTACATTTCCACTGACAATTCATTAATGCAATACATTCGGCCTCTTCAAATATGATATTACATGTGGTAATTCAAAATTGCGAAACATTGTTCACTCTTCTCATATTATTGTGTTGTTGCTGTTCAAAACTGCAGAACAAAAGTACCGAACTGATTTTCTGTTCCTGGTCTTGCGGCATTTCACTGTAACAAAGAGCTGATTTTCATTTCGTTTTTTTAACGCTACATGTGTGACCCAGAGTTCGAATATAAACGCAAGTGAATACAGAGAAGTGGGTGGGAATAGGGGGTGGTAAAAACAGGAATTTCCAGAGCACTCAAACTTCAAATGCAGGACAATACAGGATTATTCAAACACGCATGTAATCAACTGAAATACAACTCTTAGTAAATAAATGATGCAGGTGGTTAAGAACTCTCTGCTTAAAAGTGGCATGTTCTGTCATCTGTATGTCTCTGTATATGCCTCATATCTAAGCCCTCTCCAGAATGTGACCTTGGTGTCTGCTTCAGAAGAAAAATGACTGACAAAAGGACAGACGTGTTAAAATGCAGAGGGGTTAGTCTTATACGGCTTTGAGTGAGCAAACCATTCTCTGCACATCTTCAGACAAGTACAATACACTTCTATATATATTCAGCTCTTTATGAATAGACACAGGCTTTTAGCTGCAGCGAGACTCACTTACCCACTTAGGGACCCCACGGCTTGAAGATCATAATGCAATTACATAATGCATGTGTTAAGAAGAGTTCACTTGTAATGAGGCTAATTCAGATGTCCAACTTGTTTTTACGCTTTGATGTATAGGAAGCATCTGTCTTGTCTCTCTGTGCAGATCCGATGGGAGAAAAATATCACATTAGGGGAGCCTCCGGGGTTCCTTCACTCGTGGTGGTGGTAAGAGTAATACAGTTACATGTAGTTTCATTCATATCTTATTTCTCTCAGTGATTTTGCTCTGCGGAAGTGGTTTATCCATTCACTCATCGACATTTCCGTTACAGTGTGTTTTGGGACCTGTACTGTGCCGCTCCAGAGAGACGAGACACCTGCGAACACTCGAGTGAGGCCAAGGCTTTCCATGACTATGTGAGTGGACAACAAACTACATGTGCCCTGTCTTACAAATGTAAACAATCTTTTGATAAATCTGTAGTGCTCCGGAATAGACTTGTCATAATAATAAATGTTGAAGCATGATATATTGGTGCAAAGAAATTAATACTGAAACTACTTTATGCGACTGATATATAATAAAACAGGATAATCCCTGGAAGCCATTTTTCAACAAATAATAGACGTGTCTTATTACTTTTTCAAACCTCAACAGCTCAAATCTTACCGTAAATAAGAAATCCCCACTCTTGCAAAGAAAATACATGTACACATGATAAATATTGAGCCCAAAATATATATTCCGCCTATCGATAAAGTAATTATTGTGACAGGCCTCATCAGGAATCACACTAAAGGCTTTATTTCTTAGGCCATTACTATTGACTCTTTCATATGAGTTTGCTTATGGACAAAAAAACACATCAAAAACATCATGGTTTGTGACTTTTACTATTCATGCTTCACAATCTCATGATCTTTTATGATTGTACATTTACACATATAGAGATTCAGTAGAACACTTTTTCAATATGAACTCTTTCAGGGGTAAGACCATGGGAGTTGTGATCAGACAGAGGTATGTAGCTCTCTCCTTAGGGGTAGAGTTTGTCTTTGTTTTTGTGTAAGCCTCTGGCCTGACTCATCACAATTGTCTATACTACGGTTTATTGAGACATAGTGTTGGTCCTGAGGTCAGAGGTTTCTGCCTACCCCAGCACAATGGTCTCTAGCCTCCCTCTATATTAGCCTCCCTCTATTCCCCTGCTCTGTTTGGTAGTAGCAGATATATTGGATGTCCCGCTTTCATCCTCTTTGCTGTAGGTGTGTGTGTGTGTGTGTGTGTGTGTGTGCGTGTGTGTGTGTGCGTGTGTGGGTGATTCTGATGAACATAATGATGAATAGTCCACTGTGTGGTGATGTCATCGCAGCTCGGGCGAGGGAGAGCGGAGGGCACGGCGACCTCATCCACAGACAGAATGGAGCGAAACTGCACCAGGGAAATGAGAGAAACAATACAAAACACAACTAGAATGGCAACCTGATATTTGAAAATATATGTTGACATAACACACACAGCAACCATACAGTAAGAATGAACCAAACTATTGTATAAAACAATTACACAATAGTTATTACTTGACAGATACAAATATATGACAGCTTTATTTTACTAAATGAATGTTTAAATTGGATGGAATTTTGGGTATTGATGACGATGGAGGGATTCCTTTTTAAAACACAGCTCTACTTCCTTTTTCAGCTTTTCTTCACAAACAGCCACTTAAATGATGTAAAACTATGATAAGTATCATATATTCAGCTCATACTATTGAACAGTAATTATTAAAATAACATGAAAATCTTTCACATGCACTTATACTAAGTAATATTAGAATAACAATTTAGCTGACAGCATTTAATTCAAGAAAATATACAAGCCTCAAAACTGAGCTTAGCAAAAGTAAACAAGAACCAAGTCCAGTAGCCTGGGATACAGTTCTCTCTGTATATTCTATACAGAAGGTCTCTCAGTCTGGTTTATTTAGTGCTTTGCTCATTGATTCAGCAGATATCCACGGTATTTTACTGTTGTCGGTGTTATTTTCTTCCGTCTTTCGTTCATTTTTTCCCCCTTGTAAGCAGCCATGTTTGTTTTGATACAGATGGACCATGTTACTCTAATTGGCTGAATCCACCTGTCAGTCACATCCAAATGAGCTCTGGGAAATAAAACCGATGTCCAGACTACACGTCTATGTGAAGTATTGGAGAAGCATGTTATTCTTGGCTGGCCAGGAAACAAATCAGACCAATTACATAACTTTCAAAAACAAATGAGCATTTGCTCATTTGTTTATTATAGTCATACACAGCTTTGTGATAGATAAAAACTGTATAACAGAAGAGATTCTGAGTATATTTCCGTGTTGCTTTCCTACCCACTCCAGGGCAGCTTGGTAGATCCTCCTGCAGGGATGTAATCAGACATTTAAATTTAGACTAATTACAATTAGACTGAGGTCACCTTCAGTCTCTCTATGCTGCACGTCCCTCCTATCCACTGCATAATACATTTTACTATGATCTTTTATGTAACTTTTACCTTTTATTCTAATATTTAGTTAATTAATTAAAACTCTGATTAGCTTCTACATTGTTTTGTGAGGGTTCCATGCAGAGTTTTGGTCACTGACATGACTTGATTTGATTTGCACCATTATCCCCATTTGAACCGTCACAGTTGAAACTATTGACTTGTCTGTGTGTGTTACCCTGGCTTGGCTTTTTCTCGCTTGTTTGTGAGCGTGTGTAATGTCGATCATATCTTGACCGAGTGTCTGTAGAAGTTCTCATGGACATTAATACAGTAATCTAATGTTAAAAGGGAAAGATGGAGAGTGACTGATGAAACCATCGCACAGAGAGGCATTGTTATTGATCGGCGTTCTCAGAAGAGGCTTTTCAGGCATCACAAAGGCCGTTTACAGTTCTGTTAAGTGCTTTGTAAATTGTGCTCTCGATACCGAACAAACTGTTTCCATTTGCACAAGGACGAGAATCATAAAGTTGTTGTTTTTTTTCCTATGTTGGAAAATGTTTTGACTACACAGAATATAACAGTTGTCTTACTTTGACATGTATCTATACTTTTCACATATTATCAATACAATACTAATCTCCAACCATCCATTTTCTTCTACTTATCCGGCGCTGGGTCGCGGGGGCAGCACTCTAAGCAGGGATCCCAGACTTCCCTCACCCTAGACACTTCCAGCTCCTCTGGACCCCAAGGCGTTCCCAGGCGAGCCTAGAGACCTAGTCCCTCCAACGTGGTTCAATGAAGCCATCCGGACAACATCATCAGCAAACAGCAGAGATGAGATCCTGTGGTCCCCAAAAAGGACCCCTATGGCCTCTGACTGCACCTAGAAATTCTGTCCATAAAAACTGAACAGAACCGGTGAGAAAAGGCAGCCCTGGTGGAGTCTAACATGCACTGGGAACAAGTCTACCGGCAACACAGCTCCTGCTCCGGTCATACAGGGACCGGACAGCCCTTAGCAAAGGGCCCCGAACCCCATACTCCCGGAGCACCCCCCAAAGGATTCCATGAGGGACATGGTTGAATGCCTCCTCCAGATCCACAAAGCAATGTAGACTGATTGGGCAAACTCCCACAGACCCTTGAGCATCTGGCTGGTCCAGTGTTCTGCAACTGGGATGAAAATTATTTTTGGATTCTCCTCTCCAGTACCTTACCAGGGAGGCAGAGGAGTGTGATTCCCCTGAAGTTGGAATATTCCCCCTTAAAAAGAAGAACCACCACCCTGTAATTCCGCCACACAATATTACAGAGGCATGTTAGCCAAGATAGCCCCACAACATCTAGAGACTTAAGATACTCGGATCTTATCCACCCCAGCGCCTTGCCACCGAGGAGCTTGCCTCAAAGTATTCCTTCCACCGTCCGACAACATCCCCAGTCAAGGTCAACAGCCACTTTTTCCCCCTCCTGAGGGGTCGGAGAGTTTGCCTTTGAGGCCAACCTCCAGTCCTCCTCCATGGCCTCCCCGAACTCCTCCCAACTCCAACTTTTTACCTCTGTGACCCCACAAGAGGATAGAGGATACGACAACACAGTAGATCATTGACCTTCGGACTAGGGTGTCCTGGTGCCATGACAATGAGACCTGGAGAGAGGTGCCTTTCCAGGTCTCACTGTTGTCCCCCAGTAGAACAATGGAGTGCACTGTCTAGTACCCCTCTTAGGGACTCCAAGAAGGCCGGATATTCTGCACTGCTGTCTGGACCTGTCCTCGATCTGAAGGTTCAGGGAGGCGACCCTCTCATTTATTGGGCACATGGTTGCTGAGCTGTGGGGCAATAAGCAAGCGCACATTAGCTATCTGCCTCTCCCCACAAACAACACCAGAGAAGTGGAGAGGCCAACCCCTCTTGAGGAGTTGGGTTCCAGAGTCCAAGTTGTGCATGGAGGAGTAATAATTCTTGTATTTTAACTGCTCAATGTACTTAAATTGTCCTTCGGGGATGAATAATGATAGATTGTTTGATTTGATATAACTTTTGTAATGGTAATGAATACATTTATCAGTATAGCTTTTAGAAAAACAACAACAGCCAAAAGTGGGCATTGCCCAATTTTAATTTAGGTGAATTTGTACATCAATTGGTAAAGATGATGTTTCTTTTTCTTACATTCTAATACATAGTAATACTGTTTCAGTCACTGGTACCTTTCTGATGAATACTCTCAGTCCAGGTTTGTCCTGATATCAAGGTTTAGTCTCAGCCTAGTCCTGGTTTAGTTCTGGGCTTAGTCACAGTTTAGTCCATATTTTTATGTGATCTTTTAAATGATCCATGGTTGGAGCAGACACAGTTCAAGATAGTGCAGAGTGGCTGGTATCACTGTGTCGGATGAGAGATTGCAGCCACACAACCGTTACAGCCAAAGAGCAGAGCCAGATTCAGAGCTACAAACATCTTCGCTCTGCTCTAGATAAAAGCACATGTCTTCTTCTGCAGTCAGTTTGATATTCAACAAACTTTTCTTTGTATATTAAACAATTTTGAGACAGAAGGCTTTGACAAATTTAAGAAACAGACTATAATAATGCACATTATTGGAACCCAGAATGTATAGCTGAATTGGGCAGCACTTTTTGGTTATTGTAACAACCAAATGATCAGTCCTGGAGGAGAATTAATATTTTACACTTGAGTGCTGTAATTTTGTACATAAAATCTCAGACATTTTCAGAAAGTATTTTCAAATCGACAGGACCAGATGCCACGTAAAGATTTAATTAAAGCCCAAACAACTTGTGGAAGAAACTGTATTTTCCATGTTCAGAACAGACAAAGTGAGTACAGAAACAACCTAGAAACAGGAAGGTCTGAGCAGAGCTGAACCAGTTGAGAGCCAGTGGGGGTTGGGGAGACCCCCAGTCTGTTTCCGTGGAAACAGAGCCCAGTCTGGGTCTGTTCCTTGTGGAGCCGAGGAGGAGGTGACTCACTGTAACATCATCGCCATGGCAATAAGAGTGAGCGGAGGAGAGGAGCCCGAGAGCAGGGCTGTCTTTGTCACACACTTTCTCTAAAGTACCACATGACACATTATGTACAGATACAAGTTCATTAGTAGTTCATTAGTAAATTACTTTACAGGCACAAAGGCAGTTTCTCTAAACTACCACATGAAACGTTATGTACAAACACAAGTTCATCACTAAACTACTTTACACTGGCCTTGTGTATCAGATGTGCTCTCCACACATGTGTATGGACACAGTGCTGCTGACAGCTGCAGGACTCAATCACTACTCATGCACATGCACAGCAGGAAGACTGGATAATTGGTCTAGTCCAATTTAAACAGTTTTTTTTTTTCTAAATACATGTAAACCTGAGAACTATGACTGAAGTGCCGTGGTTTGAATCTCTCAGATCCCAAAAACTCATCTGACGGTGTGTATTCAGACGCCCACTGCATAGCGCAGTCCGATTAGAGGCATTCAACTGCACCTTTGAGATTAGTAGTGATGACAAACTACTACGAACAAGCACATGTTGGTTCATTGTTTGGTCTGTTCTCTGTCCATGTAAATGTAGTGACTGAGTGCAGAAGAACAGGTTCCTCTAGGCAGGGCAAGTTTAAACACTGCTCCAGGGCATGGACAGACATTTATAGTCCACTGCAGTCACAATTATTGATTATGAAAACTATATGCACTTAGCCAGGAGCCTAGGCTTTATGACAAAGTTTGAAAGGGTTTGTAGTTTGTCAAACTCTTCAAAAATAAATATTTAGAACAACACTCAGACAAATGTGTATTTGGGTAGAGATCCAGATGACTCCCATAGTCATTATTTAGTATTAAAGTAGGGCCTATTGCGTGCGTAAATAGTAAAGGCCATAACTTGTATTGTATAGTAGGTCAAAAAGAACACTTTTAGAAAGCGAAATGTTTCTAAGAAAATTATACTTTTTTTGTGAGGTAACAAATTTGTCAAAAGTAAGACTTCATTGATGAACCTTTAATTTCAGTTTGATACATAAGCCATGTTGTTGAACTTGACCTACTCTATGGGGCTATTTGATCCGGTCAAAGAGGAAAAAAATCCAGAAAAGCTGCCAAGTTTACACAGTAGCTGTGTGTGTGGTAAATGATATGGGCGCGCAGCAGTAAAGTTACAGCAGGACTAAGAGCAGGAGGGCAAAGTAAAAAGTGCTGACACAATTGAGCCGCTAAGTTATCTCTTTGACCCCAACTAACCCCATTTTATACATTTTTTTTGCTGACTATTTCTCTTACCTTGCTCTGTCTCACGTTCAGTAGAGTAAAGTCTTAAAGAGAGTCTGCATTTAATTGTGTCAGTGGTACAGTCCCATAGGTACTAGGTGGTTTTAGGGAATCTAAAGCTATACATTGGCCCACAGATAAGCCTCGAGAAAGCAGGTGAGCAGTTTTTGTGTACTCATAGGATCCAGTATAAAAGTAGAAGAATTACAGGTTTGAGTCAGTCTTGCACACACCTCGGTGGAGGTCTGTGCTGCTCTCAAAAGTCTTTTTAGACACTTGTCTGTACAATGCACTTGGGGGATTTATTGCTGTAATATAACACCTATTTAAAGTTAGGTTCAGTTTCCAACATGGTTATATTTGTGTTAATTCACTTTTGATTTCAAAATGCATGTCAAAAGTCAACAATGCAGTTTTTTGTGTGTGTTATCAATAATGTGTCTTCAAGTGCAAAACTTTTTACTCTAAAACATATTACTGTTTAAGTTGGCTTTTTGGTTCTTTGATTAAGCTGCCTACAATTATTTCAGAATTGTCATCCAGTAATTTGTAGTTTAAGGAATGTAGGGTATAGGTTCATAATAGGGTCATTTTTATGTTAAAATGTTTCTTAGGTATTAGCTCTGCAATCAGCTGCTCACTATAAATGTAAATACCATGCACAAATAATTCCTACACACTGTAAAAAGAGGGGGATTTTATTTTATTTTTTTTATTTTTTAGTTGTACTTGGACTTGTAAATGCCCTGATGCCAGAGGGTGAAATTTATCTGCCTTGAAATTACAAAATGGGTTTGGACAGTGGAGAGTGATGAACCTCCAGTGGTCGCCACGGGAGACGGTGAATAACACATGGTTAAAGCAGAGCCCCCACATGGACGGCTCCACTCGCTTTAAAGTCTCAAAGTTTTTCTGCACAATTACATGTCTGCTGTTTTGTGACTGTTTTATTTTTTATTTTTTCACTATTCATCCATCACTGATGTCCTTCAGGAAGTCCACTAATGGAGTTTTAGAGGATGGTGCAACGGGAAACAGGGAAAAGGAGGAGGGGCTCGGGCTCTTCCTCTGAGTTTAGATCCTGTTTTGGCCTCTTGTTTTCACTATGCTGCTTTATGCTTTGAAAAATAATTCATATTTTTACTTCTGTAACACTATAGTATTGTGTATTCACATTTGCTTTAGTTTTGGATTTAGTACTCATTTTAATGGCGTGTGTGCGGGCAAGTGTGAAAGCATCCTAAATAAATCAAACAAAATTGTCAAAAGTAAATGAATATTTTTATTTGACTATACAATTCTGATTTGACTTTCTAAGGAATTTCCAAAGTGGTGCTTTTTATCTGTCTATCACTGTTGTTTGGTTGTTGTGTCAATAATTTGATATCATCACATTCCTCTGTTAAATACTGACAAGTTTCAGCCTCCAAATGCAGCCCCCAAACGCAGGCTGCATTGACTTAAATAGATTATTGGTGAGCTGCTCTGTGGTTGTCCAGTGAGGTGATTGAGCCTGGGCTGGATGTACAGGAGTGGGGGCGGTGGGCTGAGACAGTGGAGGACAGACATAGACTGCCTTTTGAGATTCTGCTCACACATCTGTGAGCGCCTCTCTGTCTCTGAAGTAGAGAGGCAAAAGGACTCCTCGTCCAATCACACAAAATATACAGAGTTTATATATAGAGTTTGTAGCCTCATCTCATTACTGACACAGTGGCCTGGTGGGATTATAGTGTGAAGGGTACACAAAGTCTGAAGTATAGCGCAATATTTATAATTAATTAATAATTAATACAGCTCTAAAAAAAATACTTAAACTTCTGCTCAAATTGAAGCTATTTTATTTATTTTTCAACTTTTGTTTAGAATATTTGGTGAATATTTATAATTCAGCAGTCACACATACAGGGTAGTGCCATGCATGTTGTTTTTATCAATAAGGGTTTTTGTTCTTGCATACTTTGTCTTGCTTTCTTTGTCCAGTTTATAATCGTGTACTTTATGTAACTATAGAAGTATTACTATCTCTATATATTCAACCAAACGTCTATAACCTTGTCCCCTCTTTGTTTTATTTTTGGCATCACACACAGCCACATTCTCCAAAGCTCTAAATATTCTCTGCCATGCCTTGTTGTTTATGAAGTGGAGCAGGTTACAGGGCTGTTGGTCTGCCCGGCTGAAGGATCCTCCTGGAGAGTGAAGCTCTGAATAATTAATGTAACAAATGAGTTTGTGGAAGGGAAGCATGTGTTTATCAGAGAACGTACTCTGTGTGGACTGACCCCAGGCCTCAGGTTTCAGCAATACTTTACCTCTGCAATACGGTTAACAAATTGCTCAAAGTTCCATTTCTCCTGTAGAAAATGTGTTTAGTTAAACCATTGCAAAATATGTATAAAACATTAAATTGACTTTATTACTTGAAGAAAAATAAACAAGACTGCGAGTTTGTACAAGACAGAAGATTACAATTTGTTTATTGAGAAAAGCCTACTCTTGCCTTAACACGATCTTTGTTAGGGATGAGAATGGCACACTTGTGGGGCGAGGCAGAACTCCTGGCATGGCATATTTGTTTATTTATTTACTTGTTGTTGCTGTATTTAGAAACATGCTTTGTCAGCAGGTCAGGTAGATTTTCCTCCTCTTCCCCATGCGCAAACTCACGTACACAGTGCTTTGTCCTCTCCCCTCCGTCTACTCCTGCTCTCCTCACTGCAAAGGCAGACTCAGCAGACCTACAGGCTGCCAGTGGATACAGGCATTTTCACTAATCCGCAGCTCAAGTCGGAGAACTAGAGAAAACAGGGAAATCTTGCTTCTGTGGATAATGTGGAACAGTCAAACTAAACCCCGTCTCTCACCGGTTAACCTCAGACAGCATCCATCTGTCCACACTATAGTCATTGACAGAGCAGAGCTAGAGCGGACTAAATATCTCAGTATTGGCAATATTCACAAATATTATGGCAAGACAAGTTTATTTGTAGAGCACAATCTGTACACAAAAACAAAAACCAAAAACTTGTGTCCTTACTGTGAGCAGGCTGGCGTCTTCACAAACCTGACTTCTCCTTCATGATTCCATAGAAATTATATGCCAACTCCAGAAAGTCACATACTGTACCTTTAAACAAAAAAAATCCTGTAAGTGTCTTGGTTTATATTTATGTATTGCATAAAAACGGAATGGACTGGAAAATTAAACACAAAAGCAGAAATATTGCAGAAATATCACCTTATGCTCTTGT
This sequence comes from Periophthalmodon schlosseri, assembly GCA_000787095.1. Taxonomy (NCBI): domain Eukaryota; kingdom Metazoa; phylum Chordata; class Actinopteri; order Gobiiformes; family Gobiidae; genus Periophthalmodon; species Periophthalmodon schlosseri. The sequence goes on from KN485837.1 coordinate 48,119, forward strand.
TTGGAAGATGAAATTTCTGTCCTTTTATTTTGAAAAGTTGCTATATTATCAGTTGTTCACCACAGACCCCAGTGTTTACCCTGCGCCCTGTTGGTGAACATTACCAAGGAGTGAACGGGAGAGAAAGAGGGGTACAGCCATGTCGTCAGTCTGCTTTTATCTCGGCTCTGATTAAACCTGCCTGACCTAAAAACTCAGCTGCCGGAATACTTCAGACACTGCGCTTCATAGGAGCATCCACACAACATTATAAAACAATGGCACATACAGAGAAAAACAGAAATACAAACTGTTGTGACTCACTGTTCTCACTGCGTTGAGATATTGAAGTTTAAAGTTCTGACCACACATAGAGCACAGTGGAACGGCGACATGGGTTTTTGCTCATATGAACCTAAAAAATGCACCAAATAAAACCCTACCCTAACAAAACCCTATAAAATCTAAGAGTACAGAAGGTAGTCAAGAAGAAGAATGTATGAATTATTAAATTTAGACCAAAACAGATATAAAACATTATAATTCGAAAAGGAACAAGATGCAGACACACAGCAGGCTGCCTGGTTTGTGTGTCCCATGTGCAAGAGGCCAGCGCGGAGCGAAGAGGGGGGTGAGGAAGGGCGCGAGGAGGGAGTCCATAGCACAATGGCACAGGAAGTAGACAGAGGCAGTGCTGATGGGTGCCAGTGCCGCCCGTCTGGGACCATAATAAAAACACCCATGGGATGCAAATAATCCTACAAAATGATCCCACAACAGGAAGTAGCTCATACACAGACAGGGAGCAGGGGGAGACCTAGAGTCTGAGTTGAACTGACAATTGGTGTGTTTGTGTTTGTGTTTTGGTCAGAGCGCTGCAGCCGCCCCCAGCCCTGTCCTCGGCAGTCTGCCCCCAGGAGAGGGCATGCCAGTGGGTCCTGTGCCACCGGGATTCTTTCAGGTATTGCACACAAAATATATCCGAGAATTTAAGTTCACTTCAGTTTATTATAGTGTGAGGTGTATATATGAACAATATATATGATAAGATATATATAACTGAGAACATATGTCTATTCTCCTACACTCCTGATGAAAATGACTGTAAATGTTTGAAATACTGTTCACAAAACCCTTAATATAGGAGACTATGGTAATACTATTTTTCTGAATGACCTATTGAATCTATTTTTTTATATTAGTACATGCAGGTTAATGTCACATATACAAACAGCAACATTTTATTTATTTTTCTTATCTATGACATAAAGTGTATCAATTTTTTTTCAATTTTTTTCAATTTTACTTTTGTCCTATTAAACCCAAATAAAATAAAAAGACTTCTTCTTCAAACCAGATGCTTTTACTCGCAGAGGATTGGCTGTAGAATTCCAAAGGCTCAAGCTGATCATTGACAATTAGAAATGACTCAATCTCAATCTTGATTCAAATTCGATTATAGCACAGTCCTAGAACAACAACAAAAAACAGGCAAGCCGTTATAACGTAGACTAATCATCACAGAAGCAGATTAGCACGCTGTCTGCTGTAACCACTTATGGGCGTCACAAAAGAAAATCTAACTGGACAAACTTATCTCTAGACACATAAAGCCTCAGTCTCTGCCCAAACACTCTGAGCGCTGTACATTGATTAGACGTCATTATCAGTTCATGTCAGACTGTAGCGTTTGACACAGGATCAGTAGACTTTATCAGCTTTTCTTCGCTCGCTCTGAAAACTCAAATTTGAAGCTAAACAGATATATTTTTTAATACATAGATTGTTCCTTGAAAGTATTGTCAGAACTGATAAAACCAGTTTAAGTCAGAATCACTGTGCTGTGAAGTAGATACACAAGTATATTCTCAAACTTTTTTTTTTTTGTTTAAGAACACAACAGTTGATTATGTGAGCTAGTGCTTTGTACTGTGTTGTAATTATACCAAGTGACCTTAGAAGCAATGTTTGAAAGAAATGCCTAAAGGACACGAGAATCTAGTGAGTGTAGGTGGGCCATTGCCATCTAGTGATATTATCTGGTAGTACATGTAGGCACAGCTGGGGTTTGGGGCTGCTATAGACTTTCAGCAAAAATGCAAACACTCATTATTCCATTTTCTTATTTGTTTACATGTCCTAGCCCTTTATGTCACCGCGTTATGCCGGAGGACCCAGACCGCCGCTCAGATTACCCAGTCAGGTAAGAACCATCTCTGCAAAAGTTGTTTCAAGCTTGATTTGCAGAAAGATCACACACTGCAGAACATGGCTTGAATTCACAATATTAATATTATGATTTCACTAGTTTATGTTAATTTAGAAAATTGAAGCCAGGTAGGTGGTAAAGTACTTTTACCTTTTTGACAGATCTATTTTTATATCAAGCTATTATCCTGAAGCCATTCAGAAATGTAATAAGTAAGTGAATAATTCCAAAACAATTAAATCTAACCCATTCTAAAGATTATTTTTTTGCAGTGTTTTACTGCCCATCAGCAACAAGGCAGCACTTGCTGCTAAAAGTGTAGACTGTTAAAAGGATTGCATTTATGGATATGGATTTTGCATGCAGGCACTGGGAGGGGTCCCTGGCGGCCAGCCAATGCTACCGAGTGGAATGGACCCAACAAGACAACCAGGTGCTTACAATATTGTACTTGGCTTTTGTGTATCATCTGGACTAGTATTTTCATACGTTTGTTATAACTGAAAAACTAAATGTTTCAGGACATCCAAATATGGGTGGCCCAATGCAGAGGATGACTCCGCCCAGAGGAATGGTTCCTCTGGGGCCACAGGTAAAAGACCTCATGGTTGATGTATGTACAGTGTGTAAGTGTACCCGAGTCTATGGTCTGAAGCAAAGCAGATGAGACACTTTTATTTTCAGAACTACGGCAGTGGCATGAGACCGCCTCTCAACGCCCTGGTCGGGCCTGGTATGCCGGGCATGAACATGTGAGTTTATGTTTTGACATCTTAAATGAAACCTATTATTTCTCCAAAGATGAAAGAATCATTAAGATACATGTCCTTTGATTGTTCTGAATCAAAAAATAGGGTGTAAAAACTTTCAAATAATTAATAAAGTTAATTATTCATAATTGATGATTGGAGAGACATGTGATTGCTTTGGAGTGGGCAGATGGAGGATTGCATCAGAAAAGTCACATAAAAATAGTGGGTGACCTTAGAGTCAGTGGAAGAAGTATGTCCTTGTTTTAGCATCAATGTTCCAATAAATCACATTGCATCAGAACATTGTGTGCCTGTTTCTCCATAAGGAAGTAAATGCAACATTTTGTAAAAGGATAAAGTTTTGTGTGTGATGATGAAAAAAACTTTGCTTATTCAGAAATAATACAAGTTGCTCTAAAATAAAATAAATTACCATCAGCAAATAAAGTAGGATTAAGTTGTCCTAAAACACAACTGTGCGTCTTTCAGGGGACCTGGGGTGGGGAGACCATGGCCGAATCCTTCAAACGCCAACTCTGCAAGTGCCACCATAAAATATTTGGCATTTTAGTTTTCACAATCATCTGAAACTTTTTTTTTTTTTTGCAGACACCTTACTCGTCAGCATCCCCTGGGAGTTATGTGGTAAGGGTTTGCTCTATGTTTCATGTTCAAATTGTCCCATATCTACAGATACATTATTTTCGTGCTATTTTAGGGACCACCAGGAGGGGGCGGCCCGCCAGGAACACCCATAATGCCCAGTCCAGCAGGTATGCTTTCTGTATCGGCACAAAGACGGTAGACAATAGTAGCAAATACATAAATACTACTTTTTTTTTTAGATTCAACAAACTCTGGGGATAACATGTACACATTGATAAACACAGCTCCATCTAGTGGAGGCCGAACAAATGTAAGTCAGTATCCTATTGCATCCTTATTTAACTTTTTAACCTTAATCAAATCTAAACTCTATTCTTTTGTGTCTCTAGTTTCCGATGGGGGCTGGAGGTGAGGGTCCTTTGAGCAGCATGGCAGGAATGGAGTCTCATCACATCAATGGTTCATTAGGTACTCAAATATCTAAGGTCTTGTTTTAACACACATACATGGAGTTTACATTACAGTTTTTATTTATTTTAGGCTCTGGTGATATGGACAGTTTGCCCAAGGTAAAACTTCATACCGTTATCTGAATGTATATAGCGTTTTAAATAGATTTTCTTGCTAAAGTGTAAAATATATATTCTTTTTTAAAAATTCTTATTCAATGCACAGAACTCTCCTGGTAACCTGAGTATGAGCAACCAACCAGGAACTCCCAGAGAGGAAGGAGAGATGGGCGGAAATTTCCTTAACCCTTTTCAAAACGAGAGTGTGAGTAAAGACATTTGACAAACAAAAATCACCTTTTTCAGTTTAAATCCCAATGCACTTGTTCTCATTCATAGTACTCTCCAAATATGACAATGAGTGTGTGAGGATCTGATGGAGGAGTCTTTAGATGGGAGCAGTGCAGAGACCAGACGTCATTTAGACCAGAGTCCACAGCACATACTGAGCTTCATCTTCCTCTGGACTATAGACACAGTCCCCATCATCTGTACGACATGTCAGGTCCAATACAGAGACAGTACCCAGGAGCCAAATGGAACCAAATGGAACCCAGTGGAACCAAATGGAACCAAATGGGAGTGAAGGGGCTCTTTGTATATTTCTATTCAGTGTGTATGTGACTGTTGATACACAATTCAGGCATTTTTTTATAACTTTGCCAAGTTCAAGTCACTAACATATTCTGCATCCTCATGTTTGTCTATAATACTGGGAACATTCAGCTATGTTGTTATGTTATTGTGGATTCTGGCATATTTGTGTGACAGTAACAACACAGAGACTTGATAGATGGGGAATGTTAGTTTCTTTTAAACGTGCTCCATGTAACTTTTCTGTCTAGCTCCACCTGCTTGTCTCCATGGATTTTTTTTATTTTTTTATTTCCCTAGAATTTTCCACAGAACGGCATTAAACTTATTTATTTTTATTGCTCAAAATGACCTTGAAAAACATTTTACTGTGAGCGAGGTTGTCTCTTAACAGATTTGATTTCTGTTGGCCTGGTGACGTCACCTTCTTGTTTCAATAGTAATATATAAGTTTAATGCTATACTGCGAAACATTCCAGGCAAAACAATAACATCTCCACGGAGAAAAACTGGTGGCAGACCTGCCTCTAAAAAAAGTTACATAGTGCAGCTTAAAATTGCTTTTGTTGGTTGTATGGTTGTTTTTGAGACAAACGTCTAAACTGAAAACCCACAAACTCCAATCTATTGTCCAAACTGCTGTGCTACAAGTATCGACAATTATAATTCACTGGAGGCCTGTGACGCCAGTATTTATCTACTATCAGTCTCACTTGTTGCATTTGACATAACATGGCCATAAAACTGTAAAGCTGTAAGGAGAATTCGGTGTATTTATTTCAACTGTGAACTTGCCATATGAGGATTTTGGTTTGTAAAAAATATTTCATGACATTTTTAATATGTTGGGGTTTTTTTGTTGTTTTTTTTTCTACTATCCTGGATGTGACATGTTTGTGTACATAGGGTCAACATAATCCCTCCTGCAAAGTGTACAGCTCACAAATGTAGCTCTTTTGTCTGATGTGTATTTGATATTATTATTTAAAGATGAACTGGATAGAAACAACAACAGACATGGGCCATTGTCAACAGCTCTTTTTTCTTTACATTTCAAGCCATAAAGGATGCAGTTGTAAATAGTGTTATGTTTCTTTAGTGTTTATGTGGAACTGCATTTGTGATGTGTTCAGTTTCTCTTTTTTTATTCTTGTATTATGTTTTTTGTAAATACACACAGTACTTTATGGGTTCTGAATATGCTGGTATAAAGTTTCTTTTCCCTTAAGTGTATGTGCTGTCAATTTCACTGCAGAGGTTAAGTGCTAATAGGCCTACAGTCATTTTGCATTTATTGATCTTTATTGTCATTTCAAAGGGTTGAGAGTAATTTACATGTTTTATAACTGTAACATCCTTATCTGACAGTAGAGGGGTACACTATGAAGCGAGATAGGTGGCTAAGCTATGTTTCCTGTATCACGAAGGCGGCTGACTTTTCAGTGTGGTTAGATCATTTAAGTGACAAAGGCAGCAGAGCTAAACTGGTCCAAAGCAGGTTAAAAGCCCGAACTAAGACTTAGATCAGGTCAGACCTGGTGTGATCTGTCTCCCTTTTAACGAATCTTCTTCTTACTATAATATTATTGATCATTGCTATAGTTTGAGTGTTTGGGCAGCGGTTATTCGATGCAATAAAGTCTCTCCATCACATGATCACCAAAAATAGCCTACCAGCGAGCAAACGGAGGCTTAACTCACTGATGCCCAAAGGCGCTCTTACGCACAGCTCTTCCGTCCTTTACAAGATCGCTTTCTTTGATCCTCGATGAAAAAGTATGTCTCCAAATTCACAAGTTTATATTCCATCGTTTTACAGCGCGGATCACGCCACTCATCGTCCCGGAGCCTGCTAAAAACCCCGTTCATTTGCGCACTGGCAGCGGTGTGCGCATTTATTAGGCTCCTGGTTTAGTCCCTGCATTACGCTCTGTTGCATGGAGCAGTGAACAAAAGTGTCTTTCTTTTTCCAATGTAGGTATGTATTACACAGAATTGTCCTTTTGTTTATTACAGTTTTGTTCATAGCTCGCGTCTGATTTACTGTGCAGCCTTGGTCCTCCAGTTCCTTCTGTGCTTTTGTTTCTTCTTCGCGTGACCTTAGCTATGTCCCTGGTATAAATTCGGGGTTTGACTGCTGCTTCTTCTCTTTGTAAATCTAGTATAGGGAAGAGGTCAGTAATCTATTGTAATCTCATGATTTAAGTGTCCTTTTTGTCACTTTGATATATTTCTCAAAAACAAAAGTGGTCACATAAAGTTCTCCAACAGCCTTAGGCAGAGTAGCCATAAATGGTCGGCCCATATGTAACTGCTACTAGAGTAACTGAAAATATCATTTCAAATTTTAGATTCATGTAATTGACAAAACCTTAAATCATGGAATAACTGGACAAAGCATATTTAATATTGTCATCATAAATCTTTTTTCTTTACATTCTTCTCCTTTTAATCTTTGAGTGAAGATTGCAGATGAAAGGATGAATGGATACATTTCCTACTGGCAACTAAAAAAAATTAGCATTTTGTTACAAACATAAATTTGAAATTACTTGTCCTTGTGTATAAATATTGGGTCCGTTCTCCTCCCGAACACTCCCTCACCATGTTCCTGGAGATGTTCCTGTTTGCTCTGGCTCTCTGCTTCATCACTGCTGAAGATCCCAACTGTACAGAGCTGAGAAGAAACCAAGTATATGACAGATCTTTTGTCGGGTCATTCATTAACATGAATTTCACTGGTATTCAGCTGGCCAAAAGTTTACGGCTTAAGATCTCACCATTAGAGGAGGCGAAAGAAAAAATGTAAATTATTTTAGTGTGTATGCATATCATTGAGCTAACATATTTTTTCTTTTTTTTTTTTTTTTCCTAGTGGTGAAATTTGCTTGGTCAAAAAAGGTTTTACCCATGAAGGGAATGGGGGAGTCAAGCTGACATGTAAGCAGCACCGGTTCACAGAAGACAACTATTTTCATTTTTTTCCCTTTTTGGTTATGTTTATTCTTTGACTGTAGTTTGTTTTTTTTAATTACTGCTGTTCATTATTTTATTTTGTTTTGGTTGATGTCTGTCTAGTATGAGCGTGGATTTGTTTGTCACAGACACTTTGTTATCTCCGAGAGCTAGAACACACAGGGCCTCTGCTGTCCCAGGACATACAGTCACGATAAAGGTCATAACAGGCTGAGGCCCTGTGATGGGGCTATATCTGCACTTACACCGCGCAGACTGATGAACAGAAGGGCAGTTAAACTGTCCAATCAGAGAAATTTAGTTCACATTCCCTGTAAGAAGATGACATCCAGTCCTACTGAAACTAATCTGAAACGTGCTGTGCTCAATGTCAGATCTTTATGTAACAAATCATTTTTAATCAATGATTTTATTTCTTCTTTTAATCTTGACTATGTTTTTAACTGAAACATGGCTTGATAAAAACACAGGTGGAATCAACTCTACCCAACTTCAGATTTGAATTTGAAACACAAGCAAACAAAAATGGTGGGTGTTTGTGCGTTTTTAGAGGTAATTTAGTCACTCGCAGGTTGTCATTTGTGGTGTTTTCATCTTTTGAGTATGTTTCCTTTAAAATGGAGCAAATGGACAAAACATATTTAATATTGTCATCATAAAGCTTTTTTCACTTGTATATGTAAAATATTTAATATGGTGTCTGCACTACTCCAAGAACTACAATTTATCCAAGCAACTGTACAATGTACTTCCTTCCTCTGGCCTAGACATAGGCATAGACAGACAACTTTAAACTCAGTCTTTGGTATTATTTAATTATTTGTTCAGACAAAAAGTCCCATTTAAATGCAACATCATGCCAGAGAGTCCAACGGACATTTTGTATTTGTTAATGTTTAATTCTTCTAATTCTGTTCTTGCCAACACAAGCAAACAAAAAGGGTGGGTGTTTGTGGGTTTTTAGAGATAATTTAGTTACTTGCAGGTTGTCATTTGTGGTGTTTTCATCTTTTGATGAAAACACTTAGACAGTGCTCCCCAGCTCTGTCTAAGTTTTATTGATGATGTTACTGAGATGCTTTCAGTCGTAGGAACAGACTTTGATGGTTTAGTCATTACAGGTGATTTTAATGCACAAGTGGATAATGTGTTTGACAGAAACGCTAAAAAGCTCAGTTCTGTCCTTGAAACCTTTGGTCTGACTCAGCGTGTCAGCGAGTCCACCCACAACAGAGGACACACTCTGGACCTGCTCATTACAAAAGGAGTAAATATTTCAAATGTCAATGTGGTGGATGTTGCTCAGTCTGATCATTTCTGTGTCTTCTTTGACCTGTTTGTTATTCCCAAATCAGTGGCTGGTCTTGCACTTGTTCGAAGGAGACACATAAATGATAACACAGGTGCACTGTTCATGGAAATGCTACACTTTGAAAATGCCTCATGTTCTAATGTTGATGATTTGTTGAACTCTGTGACTTGGAGTGTTTTGAGTGTTTTGAATGCTCTGGACACCATTGCTCTGATGAAGGTTAAAATGGTTAAAAATAAGTGGAAAGCGCCATAGAGGAATGATGACTCGGTCAGGGCCGGAGGGCCGAGCGGGAATGGCACAATGGTTTCATTATGAGATTTACAAAGAAAAGATCTACATGTACAACCACAGTTTATGTAGAACAAGAGAGAGGTACTTTTCTGACATTATTGGAAGTTGCAGTAACAACTCTCGTGTCCTATTTGCAACAGTAAACAGATTAACAAACCCTCCAGCTCCACTGCCGTTAGAACTAATTTCCACATCTAAGTGCAATGAGTTTGCAGTTTTCTTTAATGACAAGGTTCAGGGCACAAAAAATGCCATCAGTTTCACAACACAAATAACAACCCTGCAGCCACCTAGACACTTAGAGCTGACTCACTTTGCACCTGTAACTGACAAAACTGCCTAAGAGATCGTCACCTGCCCTCAACACAGTGAGGGGTCAGAAACCTTTCTGTAATAAAACACAGTGCACCATGAAAAACAGTGTCCAAAGCACACAGACAATCAATGGAAGCATTTATATAACTCACATATGATAAAATGATTTGATTCTAAAGTAAAGACGTTATTTTAGTTTTAGCCTGTGAACCAGTTTTGGAATATGTCATTAAAAAGATAAACATCAAACATAAATCATCAATTAAAATGATTCTAATACCAGTTTGATTGAATGTCCTTTTGTTGTAACTGGGGGTAGGTTTAGGAGTTTTGCCTTGGTTTTAGATAAACAGCATGTGTTCTTATCGGAATTTAAAACCAGTTTTAAAAAAGCCACTTGAATCTTTGATAATGCAATTTCTGTGAAAGGTGCTGTGTGAACTGTATCGTCACCATTTAAGTGTAGGATGTTTTTGTCAAGATCATTTACGTAGATAATAAAAAGAAGTGGCTCAAGAATAGAGCCCTGTGGGACTCCTGAGGATACTTGTAAAAAATAACATTTTTGGTTTTGAAGCGCTCAGGGAAGACTGAGGGCCCCTCTGACCACCACTGATCACTCACACACACAACTCTTTCATACTGGGCAAAATGGGTGAAGTGTCTTGCCTAAGGATCCAACAACAGAACTTTAATACACAAATACAATTGAAATAGTATGTTACCCATGTAACTCATGTTTTAGACTTTGATAGTTCGTTCAAAATAAGATTCATGAAATGTGGTGCTTGGATCACAAAATGATTGATATTTGACAAATTCTGTTCTGCTAATTGTTGAGGGTTTTGTCTCACACAGGTCGAGGGTAGAGCCCCAACTTCTTGTCATCAACCCCCCCCCCCCC
>KN485838.1:0-15157 GCA_000787095.1 Periophthalmodon schlosseri
TCTGAGTTTTTGCCTCTGCGACTGCACTGCTGTTTGGCCCATAGACTGACACAACAGTGAGAGACTTGCCCCCGACCTGAAGGCGCAGGGATGTGACCCTCTCGTTCCATGGAGTAAATTCCAACACGTGACAGCTGAGCTGTGGGGGCTATAAGCAACTCCTCTCGAGGAGTTGGGGACCAGAGCCCAAGCTGTCCGTGGAGGTGAGTCCGACTATATCTAGCTGGTACCTCTCAACTGCTGCACAAGCTCAGGCTCCTTCCCCTCCAGTGAGATGCTGTGGACTGGGTCTCCAAGACACCCGTCCCCAACTGCTGCCCAATCCTCCTCGCACCCGACCCCTATGAACCCCTCTGCAGGTGATGAGCCCACAGGAGGGCAGGAGGACCCACGTCGTCCTTTCGGGCTGAGCCTGGCCGGGCCCCATGGGCAAAGGCCCGGCCACCAGGTGCTCGCATTCAAGCCCTAACCCCAGGCCTGGCTCCAGGATGGGGCCTCGGCTTTGCCATACCGGGTGACGTCAAGGTCCTTGTTCTGTAACTGTTCATAGGGGTATTGTGAACTGTTCTTAGTCTGATTGGTCACCTAGGACGTGTTTGCCATGGGAGACCCTGCCAGTGGCATAATGCCCCCGGGCAACATAGCTGCTAGGATCATTTGGGTACACAAACTCCCACACCACGGGCTGGCAGTTCAAGGGGGAGGCCAGAAAATGTGTTCTCGTTTATAAACCTTTGTGTAACATAAAAAATATTCCATTAAACACAAATATCTGAGATTGAAATTTGAAATATTTTATGAATACCAACAACTAATATAACTTTTAAACAAACATGTGAATGTAGCCTCCAAACTGATGGAAGACCATTTGCACAGAAATGGCAAATATTTCTTTTATATATTGAACACATTCATGGTATGTCAGTCAGAGCAGCGGTGAAGTTTTAAAACAGTGACATTGAGGCAACAGGCAGAGCTAAAACTGAGTTCCTGAGGGAGTTCTGAGCATGGTTTAGACCAGGGGTCGGCAGCCCGCGGCTCCGGAGCCACATGTGGCTCTTTCATCCTTATACTGCGGCTCCACGTGGCTTGGGAAAATAAATTATAAGTATTTAATTGAAGTTTAATTTATTTGCGTTAGTTTTTTTTATTTTGTAATTTAAATTGGAAGATTACAGTGATCTTGAAATATTAAAATAAAATTATATTTTATTATTTTTCGTCGCTCAAATAAGCAGAACTCGTAGAAGCCCGCCAAAATGCCACCAGAAAGCCGTGCATTTATAGAGAAATATGCATTTGGAGTCCTGTCGATCTTCGGATCTACATACATATGTGAGCAGCTATTCTACACCATCAACTATGTTAAAAACACCGACAGGACAGGTTACAGTCCTGCATAAAAATGAAAGTGACTTCTACAGCCCTGATTTGCAGATGCTGTGCGCACAGGTTCAGAGCAGAAGTCTCTGTAGCACTTCATGGATTTCATAAGCAACACACTATAGTTGTTTATGCAAAGCGTAAAGGTGAAAAAAACCCCAATATATACAGTGTTATCTTCATTTTAGATGTCAAAAAGTATTTGCAGCTCCCAGTGTTTTTTTTTTGTTCTGTGGAAACCGGGTCCAAATGGCTCTTTGGGTGTAAAAGGTTGCTGACCCCTGGTTTAGATACACCCAGAGGAGAAACTGTGTATAAAGGTAAAAAATACCTTAGACTTGAGCTACCACAATGCAAACCTTGAGGAAGGTCAGCTCAATGAGTTTTGCTTATATCATATTACCAATGTAAAATACCAATATATTTTGGAGCGGCCAAAGCAGCTTTACACCTATAGAGCCAAAGGTGCACCATATGTTACTTTTCTGGTGGAGGGTTTGCCACCTGCTTGTCTCCATGGGGATGTTATTTATTCTAATGTTCCACAGAATGGCATTACACTTATTCATCTCCATGGAGACAAGCAGCACCAGGTCAAGACATAAGTCAGATCTGGTATGCTTTCTCACAGTAAGAAGTTCATTTTCACATTTTTCACAATCAAAACACCTGTAATTCAGTAAATGCAAGATAGATAACTTTAATGCCATACTGCAGAGCATTTCAAGCAGACTAACAACATCTTTATGGAGAAAAACAGGGGGCGGACCCCCACCTAAAAAGGTACACAGTGGTCCTTGAGACAATCACTCTGCAGATGTTAAAAAGGTTAAGGTTAAGGTACTCTTTATCAACCTGTCAGGAGCAGTGGGGGCCATAGGACTACCTTATCTGGAGGATTTAACCTATTGTGCATGTTTTCGGTTGAATAAAACAAGTTAGCAAGTTAGTCCACATTTATGTCATAAAGTCCACATATATTCTGGCAATCATATGTCTGTTAATGATTTGCTTTATACAGTAATATAAACTTTAGGCCATATCACCCTGCTCTAATTTTCATAAGCCTTTTTTGCTGCTCTGTACCTCTATACTTCCAAAATCCATTACATTTCCAGCTCTCTGGACTCCTCTACTCTAGAGATACAGTCTATAAGCTTTTCTTTTCTCAGATATATTTGACTTTCTTTACTGTTATACCCAGCCTAATCCTCTGAGCTTTCTGTGTATATATGTGAAAAGACAGGAGAATCGACACTAACAGGTGGCAGTCCTGACTATAAAGGAGAAGGCTACCACTGATCTGGAGCTGGCTGCCTGCCAACTCCACCCAAAGAAGGAGAAGAGACCACACGCAAGCAAGCCATGACGTGGAGACTGAGAGAGCTATACAGACCAGATTGGGTATTACAGTTGAGAGGGAGGAAAGATAGAAGAAAAAAAGAGACAAGATGATGAGGCTATCGGGGTTCTTGCAATGAAAGAGCAGAAATGGCTTATGGGAAATGGGCAGAGAGTCAGTGATGGGGTGATATATAGTAGACGGGAGGACAGATCTGGGTTAGATACAGGAAGTAACAAGAAGGAAGAAGAATTCAACACAAGATTGCACATTTCGCAAGATCACACTTTTCCATAAAACAGGGGAATAGCATATTGGGCTTTCAGGGAGTGCAATGGAGTACAGTATTACTTACCATAAATATCTTCAAAGCATGTATTTAAAGGATGATTTCACAGGGGATTTTAATTGGTAGGAACTAAGTATTGTACACGGCTGCATTCGGCGATAATTGGATGGTTCTCATATTTTTGCTGGTGAGAGGAAAAATCTTATTAGTATTCAGCCATTACAGTCACAAGTGTTTTGATTGGATAATACTGATGGGAAAGATAGTACTTTTCAATGAGAGTTCAGTTTGTTCTTTGTTTTTGTCAGTAAGAAAGGATAAATGGTTGAATGAAAGGGTTGGCCTATTATGACAGTTGTAGTGCTCAAAAAGTTTTTATCCAAATTTTTGATACAAGAAGGAAAAGTTACAGTGACCTCGTTCTTGCAAATGGTTCATCATTGTGCCACCATATATCAGACAGTGATGGAGACTCTACGGCATAGGAACAGATCTGACAAGATACTTACTCTGAAGCATGGAGAACTGCATATCATTATCCATTATATGTCAGCGCAAACTCTCAGTCATCCAAGCAAGTTATAAAACTTTCAAAAAGTTATCATCAGGACTAGTTTTTCAGTCAAAGATGTTTTGGCTCTCATCAAGTAAGCTTGTAGATACACAGTAGATACAGTACATTTACATGGTCTGTATACATCAGAATCAAAATTAATCTGATCATCAAAAACACAAGGTTTGTTAATGGCCCTGTTTCAAGAAGCAGGTTTGGTTCAAAGTCAGAGTTTGTCAACCTGGAAAAGAGGTCAACTCAGAGTTTTCAGTTTCACAGAGAGAGTGAACCTAAACTCTGAGTCAGTCACCATGGTAACCTAACCAGGTCCAGAGCAGGTTTTAGTCCTCTAACCCTTGTCGTGTCTCAATTTGACGGTTGCACACTTCGAAGTACCATTCGAAGGACCCGGCCGATGAAGAGTGCTCCTCCGTGTAGCCTCCGTCAACCGCAAAGGCCGCTTACGTTATGTCGCTTACATTACGTCGCCTAGTGACCGTGACGGCTGCTGTCTAATGAGCTACACGTTTAAAATGGACTCCGGAAATAATTAAGTTTTACTTTTAATTATTTATCATTTAATTGAAGAAGAGTGAAATTATCATCGTTGCAGGCGTTTATTTCTGTTTAGATTGAAAGAAGTAAGGAATTCATCTTTCCCTTTGAATATCAATAGGCAAATATAACGTTATAGGTGATTTCTTCCCAATTGTAGCTAGTATTACATAACTTTAAGAAAATATACCTTGTTTCTCCCGTAGAAGAAGTCACGTGTGGTGCATGATGGGATACAGAAGTGCGCGAAGTATTCTCGGATGCACACTTCATTCACGGCCGATCTCCATGTAAACGCGGGAAATGCAGGGCACATTTGTTGCCCACATTCGTGGGGTGCATGAAATGGGACAGGCCTTGTTGCGCCGGAAGTGACGTAAATTCCCTTCAAATGCAGCTGTCGAAATGTGCAGCCATCAAATTGAGACACGGCACCTGAGTTTAACCAGAGTCTGCTCCTGAAGGAGAGCTCTGATTGGTCAGTCACAGATGGACCAGATGCACTTAATAAGGCTTGACAAGAGTTTAATGACTTGACTTGTATTCATTTCTACTTTACACTTAGTTTACCCAAATACTTCATCCCTGTGTGCACTTAAGTGTGTTGGGAAGTACAAATCATTAGATTTATGTAGGATACATTTAAAAACTCAGTGAGTTACATAGCTCTCAACATCTTAAATTAGTAAAAAATGGTAAATTTAATTTAAAATCTGAAATTAAATATTAAAATTGTCATTTTAAACATTTATGTTCAACAAAATTATGTAGGCCTTTAAAGTAATCTGATTTGTATCTTCTTACTAAAATAGCAGAAATTGATTAAACATGTGCTAATCCACATTTCTTTTATAATAAACCAGGCCGATCTGTCCAAAGCATGTTCCACAGTCACATGGCTTCCTGTCCCACTAAAATGGAAGCCTCCTCTGGTTTACCGTTGCCATGGTGAATGCTCTTTTCTGGGATCCATTGATAAAGTCTTGGGTCCTCTGCTAAACTCAGGGTTTACTTTCTCTTGAGTTTTTGAACTCTGCTCCAAACCAGCTTCATGAAATAGAAAACTCTTAGCTGTCTCAGGGGAGATTAACCCTGAGATAACTCTTAAACCCCAGGTTTATTGTACCTCCTTTGTGAAACGGGGCCAGTGTATCAGGTAACTAGTGGAATTTTTAAATAACTTTTGTATTTGGAAGTGTAAATTATTTTAAAATAACAGTTTCAATCTTTACCATTTTCTCTTTCATTTTTGTCTTGAGTTTGGGCCTTTCTAGCATCATTTTCCTTGTTAAAACTTACACAGAGCTGAACCATCAGAAAGAAATCAGATTACTCTCATCTGATGTAACTGCATGACATTTCAATAATCAGATAACTCCAGAAATCATATAATGATCAGATTGTTGGTGAGGATGTAAACATAGTCACTGGTGAGAGCTGCAATATTATAAGGGACATGAGACTAACTCCTGTCTATTGCTTACAGTGAATGGACTTAAAGTCGTTGGATTATAGGGTCACTACATGAGCTCCATAATGAGCTCCATAATGAGCAGAGCAGTTAGGGTGATGCTGTAAAAAGCAGGTTATATCTTAAAGATGCACTGAGTAACTTTTCAGGCAGTGTGTCTGGCACCATACTTGTCTTCATGGAGATGCTATTGCTTTGCCATGGAATGTTTCACAATATATCTATCCTTATGGAAAGCAGGTGACGCCACCAAGCCAAATTACAGGTCAGATCTGTGGAGAGGCAAGCTTGCTCACAGTATGAATGCATGTTTTCAAGGAGACAAGCAGAAAAGTTGCATAGGGCACCTTTAGACCAACTTTTCACCACGTTTTGCCCCAATTGACTCCCTACACAATTCATGCCTATCTGAGACCTTTTGTCAGTATTGTGTCTTTTCAGTTCCCGCAGGATGTCCAGACTTCCCCCTCCCCAGACACTTCTTCCTTATCTTTTGCTATAATCTATGTCTATGCTATTCCTTACCTGTTGTCATTTGGTTCAGTGCAGGCTCCTCCTGTTGTAATGTTGTTTGTAGCTTACCTAATTCCCTATTGTGTCATTTCTTGAAAAGTCAATTATATGAATACACATTTTTTTTTGGGTGTGTACAATACAGAAATGCAAATTAACTACATTTTCGAAGTCTCAGAAGCATCTCTGCATTCAAACCTGTAATTACTGCCAGTCTGGCTGTGTATCACTGTATAGACAATGGAAGCCCTTTCGGCACAGATGCTATCTTTGACCTGCATAATTACATGTTTACCGCAATGTGATTATAGAGCTAAAAAAGAATAAATTGACAAAACAAAACAAAACCACCTGCCAAAAAACACTGAGAAACACATCCATTTTTACAATTTCTTTTATTGGAAAATACTCACACACCATAAAAATTACATGTACAAAACTATAAGATTTCAAATTGCTTTATGTACATATTACAAAAGATAAAGCCAAAAGAAAAATCGTGAGGGTGCACAGGGGAGGGAGGGGCGGAGTGTGTGGTGGGGTCAAAGGTTATCGGTTTCTCTGTCTTTTGATACTATTCCAACATGTCGGCAGGGAGCGGCGGCCATGACAGTGATAGGAGTGACAGAATGAAATGATGTGACAAAACTCATACACACACGCACATACACATATACACACACACACACACTAGTCCATAGAGATTCAATGGCACCTGTAAATGCATCAAGCACATCCAGAAAGAGTGAAGATGAGAGCACCGATGAGATCCTCGCCATTGTGGTATAAAGGGAATTCTGTGTAAGGACCAGGGAAGGAGGAGTAGTTCAGGATTGTAATGTTAAAAGATCTGTTGCCAATCAAAGCAAGCCATTTTGTGTGGTTATAAGAATATAGATCTGTAAGTCGGTCTAGTGTATTCAAAAGATATCCAGTGTGGGAAGGAAATCATCAAATGCATGAAATATGTTTTAGATTCATTATTTTTAAATGAATGTTGAGATGCCCGATACTCTTAAAACATACACAGCACAGGGCCAAAGTACTAGTATATTACGGGATTTCAGTTTTAACTACAAAGTTAAATTAAACCAAAAACAGAACCAGACGCATAAAGATTGAAGAAAAATTGTGTTTTGGGAGCGAGTAATAGTTATTTTAGTATTGATTTTAGTCCTGGCTCTTGGTTTTCCAAAGGAGTTATACTGATGGTTAAAACTGGAGTACTGTTTTTTCTTATAAATTAGCACATTTTGTGTTTTTCCCCAAAGAGTATAGTATCCATACATCCCTCCATTTTCTTTCGCTTATCCAGAACCGGGTCGCGGGGGCAGCAGTCTAAGCAGGGACTCCCAGACTTTCCTCACCCCGGACACGTCCTCTAGCTCCTCCGGTGGGACCCCAAGGCGTTCCCAGGCCAGCTGAGAGACATAGTCCCTCCAGTGTGTCCTGGGTCTCCCCCAGGGCCTCCTTCCGGTGGGACATGCCCGGAACACCTCCCCAGGGAGGCGTTCAGGGGGGTATCCGAAACAGATGCCCGAGCCACCTCAGCTGGCTCCTCTCGCCGTAGAGGAGTAGCGGCTCTACTCCGAGCCCCTCCCGTGTGACTGAGTTCCTCACCCTATCTCTAAGGGAGCGCCCACCCACCCTGCAGAGGAAACTCATTTCGGCCGCTTGTATCCGCGATCTTGTCCTTTCGGTCATTACCCAAACCTCATGACCATAGGTGATGGTAGAACGTAGATTGACCGGTAAATCGAGAGCTTCGCCTTTCGACTCAGCTCCTTCTTTACCACAACCCGATGCAGCGACCGCATCACTGCAGACGCTGCACCGATCCGCCTGTCAATCTCATGCTCCATCCTTCCCTCACTCGAGAACAAGACCCCCGAGATACTTGAACTCCTCCACTTGAGGCAGAGTATAGTATATCTCCCCAATTTCACTTCACTGCCTGAAAAAAAACTTGTTCTAAAGCTGTGCACATGACGGAAAATGAATGCATGTGGATATTAACGATGTGCCATAGGGTTTGTGAGAGCTATGAACTAGATTTAGAGTAACACTTTAGAATAGCTACACCTTAATCAGCCTTAATAAAGCATGAACAAAGACTTGTTTATCAAGAATGATTCAGTCTTACTTAATGAATACCCTAACCCGAGCGCTGTAAAAAGAAATTATCGTGGCTAGTTGCCGATTAAAAATAATAGTCTGTTTTGATCATCTTAATCGTTTCCAGAACAGACAAAAAGTCACTTTTTTGTAAATATTATCTCTTTTGAAGCCTTCAGTCACCATATTTCAGCTTTTATTTGGTTGCTATTTTATTTTAAAAGTCTCAATATACAGGCTGTCTATAAAGTCTCTTTACAATTAAAAAAATATATATATATTACAAAGGCAATTGATAAGATATCTTAATCAGACTTGTTCTATTGTGCTCAGTGGTTTCCAAAGTGTTTTACTTCATTTAATCCACCTCTATATGGGCACCATTAGTCGCACAAAGCACATCAAGACGGTACTGGATTTGTTCGCTGTAGCATAGCCTCATCTTTTGCTTTGGTTCAGTAATGTCCCGTATCTTTGTTCGATACACGACATCTTTAACAAAGCCCCATAGAAAGAAACCCAGAGGTGTGATATCTGATGAACGTGGTGCAAACGGGATTGGTCCTTCCCTTCCAATACAACGGTCGGGAAATGTTTGATTGAGGAAGTCATGAACATGCAGACCCCAAAACCTTTAAAACCACTGAGTACAACAGAACAAATCTAATTAATATATCTTATCACTTGCCTTTGTAATTACATTTTAAAATTGTAAAGAGACTTTATGGACACCCAATACAATAGACTAGTCTACTTATGCAGACAGTTCACTACTGAAATAATTGTTGTTTATTAAAGTCACTTTTAATAAACAATTTGTTCATTATGAATTAAGTCTTTCCCCATGCTTTCTTATGTAAATAGTGTAGTTATTATAAAGTGTTACCAGATTTGGTTCTAGATTTAAATACTTCCTCCTTTCGCAGTTTGAAAATCAGGTACCCCATCTTTAACTCAAACAACTGCAACTTTCAAAAACAGGAGATAACAAAAACTGCTAGAACATTCCAAAATTACCCAAACATTGACATATTGCATCCCAGTGTCTCATAACGAATTCAATTGTGCCATTAGAAAGTAGTGACAGTTCTCAGATTTGCTTTGGTCTCCGGCACTACAACACGACACTACAGCTGTTGTCACATCAGATTTCCCAAACTTGTCCAGAGTTGTGTTGACTGATGTTAATAATGATGCTCCGTGACATAATTGACGTGAATGAAGCTGTGACATAACTCCTGTGATTGATGCCCTGCCCCTCTGTTGTCTCTTGTAGCTGTTGATTTCTTGGGAACTTCAGACGTGCTTTGTGGCTTTCCTTTTGATCACTGGCTCTGCAAAAAAAAACAAAAAAAGTGCCACAAATTAGTCTGGGAGTTAATAATTGTTTACGTTGTAGAAATAGCCCTGGCTTCAAAAGACAGTGTTATTTTCTTGTTATCTGCAATAAAGAACAAGGGTATGGATTAAGATGCTTATTATGTAGCTATAATAATACACTGGAAATCTCATTTGAATTGGTTCCCAGAATGCGAACAATGGCTTCTTTAATGAGCTCTAGCCTGAGGTAAAGTAGACAAAAGTTTTTTATCTTTTTGAATATGTGCTGGAAAATGAACCTTCTGCCCAAAAAGTTTTCAAGCAGACAAAGTATCATAAGACTTTTCATGTACTTTAATGGTTCAGGACCAGGAAGGGAGGAGAAGTTCAGGATTGTAACGTTAAAAGGTCCGACGTCAATCAAAGCAAGACATTTTGTGTGGTTTTAAGAATATAGATCTGTAAGTCGGTCTAGTGTATTCAAAAGATATCCAGTGTAGTAAGGAAATCATCAAATTCTTGAAATAAATATGTTTTAGGTTCATTATTTTTGAATGAATGTTGAGATGCCCGATACTCTTAAAACATACACAGCACAGGGCCAAAGTACTAGTATATTACGGGATTTCAATTTTAACCACAAAGTTAAACTAAACAAAACATTCCAAAACAGAAGCAGACGCATGAAGATTGAAGAAAAATCGTGTTTTGGGAGCGAGTAATAGTTTTATTTAGTATTGATTTTAGTCCTGGCTCTTGGTTTTCCAAAGGAGTTATACTGATTGTTAAAACTGGGGTAGCTTTTTTTTTCTAAATTAGTAAATTGTGTGTTTTTTCCCCAAAGAGAATAGTATATCTCCCCAATTTCACTTCACTGTCTGAAAAAAACTTGTTCTAAAGCTGCGCACATGCCGGAAAATGAATGCATGTGGATATTAACGATGTGCCATAGGGTTTGTGAGAGCTATGAACTAGATTTAGAGTAACACTTTAGAATAGCTACACCTTAATCAGCCTTAATAAAGCATGAACAAAGACTTCAATCATGACAAACAAAGGGTTTATTGTGTATCGTAACACATTTCATATACTTTCATGGTTCATTGTAATTACCCAGATAAATGGAGTTAACGTGACCCCGCGTCAACCTCCTCCTGCTCCTCTCCAGCGAACCACAGCTCGCCTCAACCACACCTCTAATTACCCAGGAGAAAGGGGGGTCCTGAATCGGCTGGGATAACCGCCTGAGAAAGAGCCCCCATCCTGAGTCTCCACCCAGCCTCCACATCTGTTCATCTCATCAATAAATATCTTTATCGTATACATTATTGTGGCGTGGTCCCTGCTGGTGAAATAAACTTTCACACGTGAAAAAGCAGAGTTAAGTATAAGGGTATAAGGTTTAGGGTTAACTTATTTTTGTCACTTTTTCTACTTGATTATTTTACTTTGATCCAAAGCAAATAATCTGGATTCAATGTGCTTAAAATCCATCCATTTTCTTTCGCTTATCTGGAGCAGCAGTCTAAGCAGGGACTCCCAGACTGCCCTCACCTCAGACACGTCCTCTAGCTCCTCCGGTGGAGCCCCAAGGCGTTCCCAGGCCAGCCGAGAGACATAGTCCCTCCAGCGTGTCCTGGGTCTTCCCTGGGGCCTCCTCCTGGTGGGACGTGAAACTCCTTTCGACCGCTTATATCCACAAGCTTGTCCTTTTGGTAAGTACTTAAAATGTATATGTTTATTCAATATAAAATATTCAATTGGAAAAGCTGACATATTTTTACATATGATCAACATTTTGCTTTAAACTGAGCCTTATACAACAACAAGAATCCAAAACCATGACCCCATATTTCCCTTGAAAAATGAATACTGAATGCACATCGTCAGAGCTGAAGATGTGTTCTTTGACAAAAATAAAATTGAGAATGAGACTAGAAGGGACAGCTCCTGTAGTGTGTAGAAGCAGAGAGACCAGACTGATATTGGACAGGTACAGAGGAGTGGTATAGTCAGTAATAGAATACTGCGGTGTATGGGGTGCAGAGGGTTAAAATGACCCATATAAATCAATATTAGAACTCACTGCAAAGAAACAGCTGAAAGGAAAAGAAAACGCAACGCTTTTCATGCACATAACACATTTACGACCTCCTAGACCCTCTGATTCAATTGGTTGAGCGAATTCGATATCACTCTAGCGCAGAAGAATTGCTGATCTCACTTGGTCGATATGGTGGAAGGCGTTCGACCTTTAGCACGTACACATGATCTGCATAATGTGTACTGTGCAAAGGGAATATGTTACCCCCATTAAGAGCTCGTCATAGTAACAAGGTGCCAAGGCTTCTGTAAAACAATTTAATTAAAGGTTGCATGTGTGCGTGACTATGGATTTATGAGTGAGAGTGAAGGCTGTGGACCGGCCCACCATCGCTCTCCTCGTTAAACTCGGACAAATTTCCGGCTGTTGGGCTCATTAGCTGTAATGTGAACACGCCGAGTGATTAGTTGTCATTTTGAAGGTATACGTCTTGAGGGGGGCCGACAGCTTTCTGCTAACTTGCTAACTCATGCGTTAGAACCAGCTGAGTAGAGTTAAATGATTACAGAACTATACATAAAGATGTGACATGGCTATAGCTAACGTTTCATATGGGTGGATTTCGGTATTTCTGGTTGGATCTATATGTCTTTTAACATTTTATTTTTTGGTTGTAAAGGTCTGAAATCTCTCCTTGTAGTAAAATCAAGTATTGATTAGGGCTAGGCATAGGCTACAGCAAGGATAGTGGTCTCAAAATTATGGCTGTTGTTTAAAAAAAGAATCTGATAAGTCCTCAAAATGGCATCCATAGTAGGAAAAAGTCATGCAACAGCGAACTTTTAATGAACTCTACCCACAGCAAGCAGAGAACAAATGTGTAGGCTGTATATGATGAATAACATGAAACAGTCATGTCTCCATACGCAGAGATGCTAAGAATTTGTGACAACAGTTAATGGGCTGCCAATAGTTATCCAGTCATGGCGGCGCTGATGAAATAGCGGCATGGCTCATATATGGGTCACTGGGGCGCATGGACGTCATCAGCTAACTCAATAATGACAGCGCCTTTAGCTAGCAGCCCTTATTAATGCCTCCAGAGCAGCGTACTCATATGTTCATAACGCTATGAACATACACACCACAATTCCGCTATCACAATCGTAGACACTCCCAGCGTGTACAAGACAAGCTGAAGAGTTTTAAACACAAAGAACATGCTAGCTTTTTGTTTACTACAACTTGGGTAGGTTTAAATGAGTGTTATTATCTTAAACGACTTAGTAATTGAAATGTTATCATTGACTTCCTGTTCAAAACTCTGACAGTTCTGAGTTTTTTTTCATGTTTTTTCATGTTTTTTGTCAAGTGTTTTTATTTTTGAAGAACGGCAAATTGAATTTGTCAAAAAACTAAATACAGGATTGTGGGGATAAGGGATAGGCGAAATCAGACATTTTCTGAGCACTCAAGCCTCAAACAAAGCAAGATTACTCTACTTGCTTGACTCAATCATAATACAACTTTGTGTACGCTAACGATGAGGGAACAGTGCTATGACAAGATTAAAAGCTCAAAAAGTCAATTTTGCAGAATATGTCTTCTTTAACCCGCAATTATAACGACTCTGTAGCACTGAAATCTTGAACTGAGATTTTCTTCCACTTATATGTGTCCATTTAAATGTGTTTGAACCAAAATAAAATGTGTTACTAAAAGATTCATTCAGCAATTGCAGAGCCCAGTTTTAGTCTTTTTCTTGGTCCCAAAGCGGCATTATATCACACCAGTGGAATGCCTCAAAGCACAGATAATGTTCCTTTTAAACATGAATTTACAAACACTAACATCTTCTGGGAATAGTAAAGAGAACACACAATTATTTCCATACTCTTAAAGCGGAATGTTTAATTCAGTTTGGAATCTACGCGTGACCCACAAAGAAAGATCTCAGAGAATAATATTGTCACGGTTTGTTTAGAATCAATATCTATATATATCTACACTTTTATGTGAGCATTTATAAGACAAAAAGATGTTACGCTACAAGACTCACAGCTGCTGCAATAAAGCATGCTCTAATCACCCATAAGTCACTGGAGAGATCCGATTAATGCTGATGTATGGCTCCATAAAAATGACATACTCAGATCAGGCTACGAGTAAGTACAGTGATTAACAAAGATGACCTGTTCATCACTGGATTGCCTGTATCTCCTAGTACACACTAACGATTCTATACTACATATAACATTTAGCATTGTGTTAGAAGCAGGAAAAGTAGTCAGTGATGTGAGCCACTATAAAGACAGCCGCTCAGCTTGGTCAGAAGTGCCTAAACTTCAGGTCCAAGTCCTTTGTGGATTTTTTAGGTTGATGGGGAAAGCTGAGTGTTCAGAGGAAAGACACAGTTTTGTTTGAAACTGAGGAGGACTAGACATCCCTGCTTTAATATTGTCTTAAGTTGCAAACTATGGACCGCATTCATGACAATCAAAATAATAAAAAGTATGTTTTTTTATTAGTGGGTGCAAGCCCTCATTCATCCAGGAGTAGGCCATGGTAGAAGTGTCATCAACAAGTCATCTAGAAAGTATTTTTTGAATCGGGACATTTCGACTGCCATCCAGAAGTGGTTTTCAGTCTGATAATGACCAGTGCCAGACTTCTGAATGGGAGTCAAAACGTTGAATTCAAAAACATTGTCCAGATGTCTACATTTGAAACCTGTTTCCGCTATGTAATCATGGGTCTCAGGCATAGGAATTCCTTCCTGATTTGAAGGATGGCATGGCAACAGTGGTAATTTCACTGATTATACCGGTTAGCTGAGGCTACCACTACATGCTAGCAATCTTTTTGCGTTTGTAAGAGTTTGAAAATAAAAGGGAAAGGGTCCATTTTATGGAAGTTTTTCTGCTGTTACTTTGACAGAGTTCTTGTTATTACTATTGGTCACATGTTTGATAAAGATCGATGGTATACACAGTGAGAGGATTCCAAAATGCTTGATATCAGTCGTAGCTCGTCTAAGTTTGATATTTGTCACTCTGTCTCACTGTGAGACCTACGATCCACGATTTTGAGCCACGATCAAAAGTCTTTCATTGCAGACAGCCAAAATGGAGCTGTGGACACCCAGCTTAAAACCCATGAATATGTTAATGTGACATTATCAAGAGAGGCCTGTGATGCCTTTGGTGTGCAATAGCTGTGTCACTTATGATTGATCGTGAGTCAGTCCAATAGTAAAAAGGTGGTCCCATACAGAATTGTAAAATGGCCCTGTAGGCAGGCGGTCATAAGAACCAAAACATACTGAATGTTATAAACTATTAGCATCCTTACTGAGACATATACCATATACATATAGCAATCCAGGACACCCTTTATTCCAGCTGTCCTTCATCTGCCATTACACGTGCATAGTTTGGTCTCAGACATAACAGCCCTTAAGTGCACTTGAACACCCAATAGATGCCAATCTCCAAATTCCCTCAACAATCTCGCCCTGCTCTTATCCCAGCTCCATACAAACAAAATGCATCAGTGTTTTGCCCTGTTCCTGC
>KN485838.1:15213-63050 GCA_000787095.1 Periophthalmodon schlosseri
TAGGGCAATCTGGAGCTTAAACCTTAAACCTACACAAGATTCTAATCCAACAATAGACCCCTTTCTCCCCATCGGCACAAGGAAATAGGATTTTCCTTAGAGAATGAAAAAGTGAAGGTTTGAATTCAGAGTCTGTCATGTGACGAGGCATGCGTTTTTCGAATCCTCGTGTTATGTGTGAAACAATGTTGTGATAGATGTTTTTATGATGTTCACAGTGTAAATGCGTCACTGTCAAGCAAATCAACTAAAAATAATTGTGTTGGAAATAAGATGCAAATGGTGCTGATTGCAAAGATGACTAAGATCACTGAAAGGGTTGTAAAAAGCCCTTTGTAAAGAGAGAAGTCATGGTTTTATTATTATGACTGACAGTGATGTTTTGGGTGAAAAATACAATTAACATCTTATTACAATTAGGTGTTTGATTTGTGAATTATAATTTTAAAATGAAGACTTAGTTGACAACGCGCATTTGAAACCTGTTCAGTAGCAGTGCCATATGATAGAAGACTGAAATATGAACTGCTAAACTAATTCATGGATCTCTGGGCATAAATGGACTAAATTACAAAGTTAGAGCAGGTTAGTAGGTTGAAATTTTTGTTTTTAATTGATTGCACTTAACCAAGCAACACTAAAAAATAGTTCCTAAAAATTCAGATTTACTAATTTATGTAGCTTATTCGCTAGTTTGATACAAATACTGTATAAAGAAGTGGATTAAGGGAATGTGACGTCACCCAGAGTATTTGGTTCCAGTCAAATGAAGCTCATTGAGGCTAGCGGTTTGGAGCCGAGTTCCACATTTGGAATTCTGAGCGCAAATATCATAGGAACCAAAGAGCCAATCTGGAGCAGAGAGGGGCAACAGTTTTCCAATGTAAAGTGAATTGGAGCCAGAGTCACTGGAGTCAGAAGTGGATTTGGAACGAGGCGGCAGGTTAGCTATGTCTATTTATAGATACAATCTATGGTTCCGTACAGTTATTGGAGACACCGTATTTTGCTATGGTCTTGTTAGTAATTTGCACTGTTCAAATGGAGACAAATATTCACTAACTAAAATAACATCTACTGGGTTAACCTCCAGTTTTCAGTCCATCTGGTCTGTAAACAGCAGTCACCGTTTATTAGCGAGCAGTTTGAGAATTGAGTTAATTAAAATGGAATTCATCTTCACAGCTAGCTACATTTCTAACTGACTAAATGAAGAAACAGCACGAAACTGGACTTGATCTGGAGTCTAGACTACAACAAGCACCTATGGACCCATCAGCAATGTCAAAGATGTAATTTTTCTGCTCTAACCATGCCTTTAACCCAAATGCAGAGCAGTCTCAAGGTAGAGCAGGCTATTTGTAATGAGCCCTACGACGCTGGCCTACTTTACCCAAGGTCCACGTATCCCTGGACACCAGACTTCCACAACTTCAGTGCAAGAAACTTTGTCTTACTGCACCAAATCAGTCACTGTCTTCTGTTACAAAGTACTTACACATTCATTGTATTGTAATTTTTTAGTTTGATACACAAGAAGTTTTTGGCTTTTAGGTCACAAAATCTAACGGAAAAGAATCAGAACAAGAACCTTACAAAAATAATGTTTGGGGTGTTTTGCAACTACAATACAATAAATGGATTAACTTTAAAAATTAAATATTACACACGCACACACAGTAAATGGGGGTTGTCAAGGAAACATTCACACGCAGCACATAAAAATTGGACGAAACTGGGACTAAACTTGTAACTAAGCCTAAACTAGATCAGGACTAAACCAGAGGTAGAATAAGACCAAACTGTGCTCAAACCAGGACCAAACCAGAACAAATGTGAACTCACCATAAGATATACGTAAATAGAAGTGTATGCCTCAGTCTTTGACCTTTGATCTCACATCTTTGCACAGCCTTTTAGACACACTTCCACGCTGCTTACGTTATATAACCATACAGTCAAAATGCAATAAGCCCGTATCCACTCCCACACTTGTTTTCTCACTCTCAGCTGGAAGCCCCTCATATGTCGTGATGATACAGTCTCTGTATCCTCGTTTACATTTAGCATACCATTGCAGCCATTTATATGTAAATGGACGGAGGTATTTTCGATTTTGCTGTATCATTTCATAACCTGCTGCTTTGTTCAGATTTTTTCTTATTTTCTCCCTATTTTTCATGTGTTTAGGCAAGTAAGGCTTCTATGTAGTGGAACATGGTGACTTTAAAGAACACATTATGCAAATTTAACTTTTTTGACCTTTTAACCATGGTATAATTTTGTCCTCTCGTTAAAACAACAAGGGTATTTGTTTCATTCACGCTTGTTTCATTATTCCAAAGTTGTCTTCTCTGAGCACTTAAAAAATGCTCCATTCGCATATAGGTCGTTTAGTTGCGTCATAGGACCCACTCAAAAAAGAAATGATGCATCTCAAGGGGCAATCCTTATTAAAATATTATTATCATAGATATAACTGCGCTATGCTGTTTTAAGCCCATAAACATTATCGGACTCATTCTGCAGTCAACAAACGCATGGCTCTATTAGCACTGCATTCACAGAGGATAAGGACTTCATTTGTTTACTTTCTAAATGTTAATTCCGGTTGCTGACAGCAGGGGGAGCTCCAGTGAGCCTCATAAGAAACAGAGGTGAAGTTTATAAAGTTAATTTTCCATACAGAGACTATATTTTAAGTTCCAAAATGGGAAATACTAATCCTAAGGTGACCGAAAGCACGTTTAAAAGATCATTAAAGCCACAAGAATGTATAATATGTGTTCTTTAAAGGGCCCATATTACGCTATTTTCTGATCTATGTTCTAATGTTGTTTCCTCATTACAAACATACCTAGAGTTTTGTTTTGTTTCATTGACACATTTAACACACAAACCCTGCATCTTTAGGCTGCGTTCTTCTCTAAAACAGAAAATGCTCTGTTCCACCTTGTGACGTCACGTTGTAATAGAGGAAGTGCTGCACTGTGTTTTTAAACTCCATACATCTTCACTAGAATCAACTGGATAAATTCAGCCGTGAAATTTCCAATCTCAACTCAACTAAAGTTAAAGGTAGCCGTTAACTTGAAAACTACGACTACATGACATCACAAGGTGGAACAGAGCACTTTGAGCTTTGGAGATGTAGACAGACTAATAATAAAGAGTTACTCAAACATGTGTGAATGAATCAAAACACAACTCTGGGTATGTTTTTGAACAGTTAACAGCATTATAACATGGCTTAAAGCTCACAAGAATCCATTTTGTGTACGGTAGGAGCTTTAAAATACATACACTGTAAATAACTAATGCCAGCATCCATTTATAGCATCTCATCTGTAGCCAGACCTCTTCCCCTCCAACGAAGCTGACTTTTACAAGTTTGTGTATGAGTGAAATGTCAGCCAATTCACTAGCATCATGTTTAATATTTAACAGGGTGATAAATATAATTGCCCGGCGCGTATTTGCATGGGTGCCTTTGGGTGCTGATGAAGTGTGATTCTGCTGTGCTAAGCCACCAGTCTAAATCAGACCGCAGTGCTAGGTGTGCATGTGCTTTACCGGTGCACGTTTAATGGGACAATAAAAATGTAAACCATGAGGGGAATTTATGGGGTTGTATCAATAAAATATGGGGTTTGTTGTTAAAAGAATGGACAGATCAGGGGTGAGTTATCAAGGCTGATCTTTTAGCTGAGACATACAAAAGAGGTGGTGGGCTAGTAACCTTCGCAGTATAAAACATAGATAGTGTGTTTTGAATGAGTAAACTATGGTAATGCAAATCATGTTAACTAGTTTGTCACTAGGTGGAATTCTTACTCAAAAGGCTTAGACAAAAGTGTTATAACTAAGACAAAACATGGGATTGGAATCAAAAGCAAACAAGAAAATGTATTATGCAGTCATTTTATCAGAAAACTTGGCTGAAATGTTTTTATCTAAATCTAAGACAGCGGATTTTTGACAATTCTCAGATAAAATATGTTGACTAAAAATATGTTGACATTCTACAATTGAATCAAATGAAACAGAAAACACACACCAATGTCCTTACAGAGGGGCAAGTGCAAGGAGCAGCGACTTAAAGTGAAAACATGAAAAAATAAATGGCTTTGTGTTGAAACGTTATCTAAAAATAAAAAGTTAAAGTTCTGGACATTGACCATCGGAGTATTCTAGAACGTAATGCTATAATTTCAGATGAAGCGGAGAGGCTTGTATAACTATATAGGAGGGAAATTATGCATTCTGATTTTTTGCCAGTTTTTTGCCTACTATTTAACCACAAACCAGATACAAACATCTGCATTTTGATAATTCGAGGCAAACCCTACCAACCCGACCTATTCTCTCCCTGTTTATTTTAAGACTGTTAAACAACAGCCCTACCTCAGACTACTTTATTAGAAAAAATATCACTCCAAGCCTATGTACCAACCACAGTCTGTATATGTAAATGGACATAGCTAACCTGCTAGCCGCCACGTTCCACATAGTAAGTGAGCATGGGCGTGCTTCCTGCTCCATCCACTCTGGCTCCGATTCACTTTACACTGAAAAACTGCTGCCCCTCTCTCCATAACTGCTGCTGTCAGGCTCATCATTTTGCTCTTCAAATGTTTGTATTAACCCTCTCTACATAGTCCTGGTATTTTTATTTCACTATTGTGTCCGTAAATCAAGATAGGAACATTATAACAGACAAATCAGGCGCCTTAATTCCCCGAGGTCTCTCCCGCTAGCGTTGGCAACAGGTTTGACTGACAGCGTTGCTAAGTGCCCACTCCCTGTTAAACCAGCGGTGAGGGCGAGAAGGGGCGTTACCTTCAACAGCCTCGCTCCGGTTTGGCTTTTTGGTTGCTATGATACTCGAGGTCGGAATTCTAAATGTGAAACTCCAAATTCACCGCTATAACCGCTAGCCTCGATGAGCTTTGTTTGACTGGAGCCGAACACTTCGGGTGACTTCGCACTCCGTTAGTCCACTTCTTTATGCAGTCTACGGTACGAACATGCAAAGTCCCACTGAAGACTACGCTAACATACCTCCATGGCACTTCTTTAACGCAGACATGGAAAAGGAAGAAGGGATTTGGTCAAAAATAAACATGGTCGCATATTCCCTTTTTGCTTGCGTATGTTGTGTCATCTATTATTCATACTAGCATGTTTCCTTGGAGGGGACCGAACACACGTCACATCACAATAGACAAGATACAGCTGCTGCTCAAAAGACACTGAGTAATCCTCCTCATCACCCACTCACTGCTCTGCTCCAGCCCCTCCCACTCCTATTCACTCTTTTATCACGACCAGTCCTTCTTCAAATCCCTTTCCATTCCCCCTTTATTTTTTTCTATGTTGGCTTATCCAGCGCTGAGACCTTACTCCATAACTGTGCAATTCATGACTGTTGATAGCGTCTCTGTACAAAATGAAAACATGCAATGCTAGAGAGTAGATGAATGCTGTTTGGACTGGTTCTTTTGGTTGACCCCCTTCAACACAATATTCTACGCATGTTCTTGTGCTCTTTTCCTGGCAACCCCCAAGGGCAATACTTGTATCTTACATCAACAAAGGTCACATGACATCGGTCCATTGATTGCACTCATATGTAAGCTACTGGTATCTGTAGAGGGAAAGATTTGTGGTCAGATAGGGACTGAGAGCCGCAGGGGCAAATTACTTATTCACTGAACAACAAGGCTGATTACTCACAGTAACTACTTCAATAAATATTTGGATTTTTGGATTTACAAAACACAATGAGTTTTGTTCACTTACAATTGCAATAAACTGTTTCTGACATAATGCATTGGTACCTTAGATTCTATAGGGCGATGTACAAACCTATTTATTTCATACTTTGACCACAAAACTGTCAAGGTATTAAATAAATAGAGGTCTTTACATAAGAACCTAAAGTATAGCCCTATTAAAAAGTCAGAACTTCTACCATTTAACTGTGACTATGACTTTTTTGCAGAAACTGTATCAGACTGGAGAAGCTGTATCAGATTTTTACTGTCTTTAAAATATGAAGAACACATCTAGTTTAATCAATCCTAACATAATTATTCACCACAATGAGTTTATAAGCGTGTTTCACAGCTTTCAGAGGCCAGATTGGAGTTTCGCGATCACGGTAACGCTGACAACTTGCATGCTAACAGTGCACATCCTGATTCTCGGAAGATAAAACCCTACAAGTAGATGCCACGGATCTATTAATGTAACCACAAACTGCTCGTGTTCAGCTGACAGGGCACCTACAGCTTTCACAAAGGTCGAATTTTGTGGTGATTTTTAACTATTTTCAGATCATAAACTTTTTTCCCAGCTCAAAATCCATCCGTTTTTTAATCGTATGTCCCCCTAGCTAAGCTCAAGCGCTGATTGGTTAGAGCGGTCACATGGTATATACTAGTATATACTAAAATTCTCAATATAGTAAGCCTTGTACACAGTTACATTCCTTTAGCTTCCTTGAACACTTACTCCAAGACTGCTCAGAGTTTTTACACCAACACATCACTGCATGCATGGCCACTCTAGACGCCAGATGTGACACGGCGCTTAGCTAGAACTCACTGTACGTACACAAGCCTTATACATAGCTCACATTCTGTATTTAGTCTGCAATAACAGCTCCAATCCTCCTGTCTTCTTCCACTTACCAGATCCGCTGACAGATGCACACCATGGCCAAATTGTCGGAGATAGAACTGTCAAGTACAATGGAAGCAGCCTATTTCTGTATTCTCATGAAAAGCCCAAGGTTGAAGTGCTTTTTTCCCTTCTTTTTTCAATTGAGTTGCTTTTAAACGTGGGATAACTCGGTCTCCCAAAACATTGTAATAGTTGTAATCATGGTGCAAACTCAGTGCAACAACAGAGTGGGTCTTGTCAATGGAAATTTCTGTTTTATTCAAACGTGTAATTATGTGTTTCGAGCAGGTAAAGCAGCGAAAATCTGTTCTAAATCTCGTTTTACCATCCTCATAAATCACATATTCATCCATACAACTGGTTTTGGGGTTTTTGCGCGTTGGTTAGACGGTTCGCCCACCAACCCAAAGTTTAGTGGTTCATTCCCAACTCAAACCAGTACATGTCGTGGTGTCCTTGGGCAAGGCACTTCACCCACCTTACCTATGTATGAATGTGAATGAATGCATCCTTGAATATCCAAAAAAGGGCTAGATTAATTTATTGCAATATTATAAGCATAGACTGTTTATATAAATGGACAAAATAGGAAGTGATTATGGGCGCACTTCACTCCAATTCACTTTACATTAGAAAACAGACAGCGTTGCTAAGCGCCCGCCCCCTGCTAATCTAGTGGTCAGTAGTCACTAGCTCCAAATTGGCCCCTATAACTGCTCTAGCCTCGATGAGCTTCATTTGACTGGAGCCGAACGCTACAGGTGACGTCATACTCACTTAGTCCACTTCTTTGTACAGTCTATGATTATAAGTTCTGCGTAAGTTGAACAACAAACCTTCCCGTTGATGACCTTATGCACCCTCGTTGTGCATTTTTTATTGCATTGTTCAAACTATCCCCTATATTGTGCAAACAGTCTGAGGCGCTGTTCAAATCTTAGTGCAAGGTCAGAATAAGCCCACCATTATCTACGCAACTAAATCTGTTTTATGTCCCATTATTAATACTACTGATCTGTGTGCAAAGATTTCACACAGTCGATTTCCTTGGCCGGGATCAATATAACTCAAATTGACGATGTGTAAGCTTTTAGCAGCTACCATGACGATTAGACATAATAATAAAGACAAGGGCATAATTCACGTGCGTTTTAAGCCGCTTGGGTTGACCGTCGCGTAGGGAGGAGACGGGACGAGCAGGGGTGAAGGCGAGATCATGTATGGGCGGTTTATCATCATCGTCAAACTGTCTGCAGAGTGTTGAGTTAGGCCTTATTCACTTTTATCTAAGCAACATAAAGTCGGGATTTACCTCATGAAGGGATCTGTGGATATCCTCCCACTGAGAGCACTTGTGTATGCCATGGTACTTTTTCATGCTACTTAAATAGGAGCACGCGAAGGAGATTAACAAGTGTGTTGAAGACGAAATCCACTGAATTTAACCACATTTTGTTATATAAGTTTGTATGTATTTTGCAGAGATACTGTGAACTAAATTGATCCACTGTAAGTTACTAGCATCACTTAAAGAGGTTATATTTTACTTCTATAGGGCATTAACTGCTAACACATAACATATTTAGATCACCATGTTACCTTGTATTGTTTTGAAAATGCTATATGCCGAAAACAACCTATTAACACATTAACACATTTCACTTTCGTTTTTGACGCTCTGAATCCCCGCTCCCTTTGCTCTCGTTAAGTCACTCCCCCTTCAGAGCGGTATCGCATTACAATCAGCGTGAATCCCGCTAATGAAGCTATAACACATCGCATCAGGTTTGTCAAGTTGCTGTGTACAGTTTTATATCATGTTTTTGTATATTTATGGAGAATTGTCGTGTGGGAGTGTGGGTGATGTCGGCTCGTGGGTGGAGCGTTGCACGGAATCTTAGAGCTAACCGTAAAGAGGGTTCGAATAGGGCCCAGAAGATATCACTAAAACAGTCAAACATGCCTGGATCTAAAACCTCTTCAGGCATGTGTTTGATGAGGGAACATTATAACATGGTAGAAACCTATAAAAAAAAAAAAAAAAAAGATTCTTTAAATGCCATTTGAATGAGTTCAAGGACCTGTCTCTCTAACAATGTTGCATTTTTGAATATGACAGCTCTTGTCTCCACTTTTCTCTCCGTTTAAATGAAGCATGATTATACAGATTTACATTAATTACATTTATTGAGTCGTGTAATTGCATTATGCACTTTACTTACTTACTACTTTGAATAAGTGTAATTGTAATCTTTGTCTCTTCACCTTTATAGATCTTTACAGAGCATAGGCGACCAACAACAGCTCTAGAGCAAGTTGTCCAGTTTTTTGTTGTTAATGTTTTTGTTTATTTTTTTATTTTTACAGGCCTGAGTAGTTGGCCCAGCATCCAATCCAATAAAGACAGGGAGGTCAGATGGCTCTGTGTCTCTGTGTGGGATTGTAACTGCAACTGTAGAAAAGAAATGTGTTTTTTCTTGTTTTGTTTTTTGTTTTTTTGTTTTTTTATAAATCTGTATCAATCTCAATATGTTTTGTTAAATAAAAGTGGATGTTTTAAGTAGATGAACTTAATAAAAGCATTACTCATCAATAATTAGCTGGAAAAAGATGACATAGAACATTTCTTTAAAATGTCTCTTTTAGTGTAGAAAATAAACCTGTCTTGCTTCTTTTTTCTGAGACTACATCTAGAGTGTAATTTAACAGCACAACTCTAAGCTGCTGGTACTACTTTGTGATTCATTTTATTGTGCTGTGTTTATTCTCACTGGAGGTCGAGAGCGGCTGGAGCGTATCCCAGCAAACAGTGGGCCTCGGGCACAGTACAAACTGGACAATGGCCAGTTAGCCACCAGCCTGACACTGACAAATACTCACAGATTCATTCATGATCAGCTGCATGTTCACTCCACTAGTAGTTTAGTTCAGGTTGCCGTAGCTTTTTAAACACACTGGAAGATTAAACTCAGTGTCACCTCAATGTTATGCTAATTGAACTTATACCATAGACTGTATAAAGAAGTGGACTAAGTGAGTGCGATGTCACCCGTAGCGTTCAGCTCCAGTCAGATGAAGTTCATCGAGGCAGCAGTTATAGGGGCGGTTAGGGCAAATTTGGAGTCGAGTTCCACGTTTAGAATTCTGATCGTGAGTATCATAGCAACCAAAGAGCCAATCCAAAGCGAGGCTGTTAAAGGTAACACCCCTTCACGCCCGCACCGCTGGTTTAGCAGGGAGCGGGCGCTTAGCAACGCTGTCAATCAAACCTGTTGCTAACGCTAGCGGGAGCGATCTTGGAGAAAGAAGCCACTTTGTTTGTTATTAATGTTTATATCTTAATTTACAGACGAAATGGCAAAATAAAAACACCGGGATCATGTAGAGTGGGTTAATACGAATATTTTACGACCAAAATGATGAGCCTCACTGCAGCAGTCACAGGGAGAGGGGTGACAATTTCTCAATGTACAGTGAATTGGAGTCAGAGTTGATGGAGCTGGAAGTGCGCCCATGCTCACTTCCTATTTGGAACGCAGCCGCTAGCAGCTTAGCTATGTCCATTTATATATACAGTCTATGACTTATACATACATTATACTCAAATAATTAGTTTTGAATAAACACAAAATAATTAATTGGAAAAAAGCATAATATTTTTTTTTACTTAAAGAAGCCAAACACCCCCCACATAAAAACAAAAAATGTTACAACACTGGAATTTCCCCATTGTGGGACAAATAAAGGTTATTTTAGCTATTTTATGTTATCTTTTCTTCTCTGATCATAATCGTTAATCTGATCTTCCAGTTAACCTCCACCAAACACACAACAGCACGCACTCATACACACAGACAGGACATGGAAGTACACTGCTCAAGGACACAATGGTAGTGCTGGAATCTGGGATATAGTGAAGAAACATCCAAAACACAATCGAAACGCCTTACATGATACTATGACGCAAGTTCCTGATCAATACTTTGCAGAGGTTAAAAATAACACACTTGCAAATCCAAAGCTAACACCAGTTTCCGTCACTTCTGTGTCTGCCTCTGTTCTGACACAGGAAGAACACAAGTGTGGAGCAGGTGAGGCTCGTTGTAGTTACAGTGTGAAGTCTTCTCGGCATAAAAGGCACGTTCACGTTTGATAATGATCTAAAAATACAGTGTGAGTCTATTAGAGCTTTGTCAGTGGCAGGTATTCTAAACACCTACCACAGCACATCGCAGTACATTTTGACTTCCTTACATCCCTGCTTTGCTGTTGTGAAAAATATTATGTAAGTATCCCATGTATGTCAAACACTGCACTGAAATGCAAGTTCAAAGAATATTCAGTGTGATAGTGCTGCCATGACAACTCGCAACAACACTTCAGGAAACAAAGGAAAAGTAGATAGTGCAAGTACTCAGCTGTTACACCTCTTAACTTTTCAAAACTACTTGAAATGTATGTAAAACATGCTATTTTAAAGTAGTACAAAAATATTTACAAAAAGCTCTCGCAGCTTTTTGCAGCTAAGATAAGCAGCTAAGATAAGCAGCTTTCGAGGTCAAAATATGTCCGCTGTGTGCTGTCTGCATCTAATTAGGAAGCATTTTATTGTTCGATCAGGATGTGCACATTAGCATGCTACTTATTGTTAGCTTTACCATCATGATGAAACTCCGCACTGGTTTATGAGAGCTTTGAAAAGGGCTTATATACACTTATATACTCTTTGCAGTGTATAATTAGGACGTTTAGAATGTATAAGGTAAGTGAGGAATTACTTTGGACCACTGCGAACACTGTAAAATGAGCACTGTTTTTTTAAGTTTTAAGACTATAGTTTTAAACTATAAAATAAAATTATGTTATAAAAAAAAAACAAAAAAAAAACAGACTGTATAAAGAAGTGGACTAAGGGAGTATGATGTCACCCATAACGTTAAATGAAGCTCATGGAGGCAGTTATAGGGGTGAATTTGGAACCGAGTTCAACATTTGGAATTCTGACCGACAGTATCATAGCAACCAAAGAGCCAATCCAGAGCGCCTGTTGAAGGACCTGATTTGTCTGTTACGGACAAAATAGCAGAAAAAACCCCACCAGGATCATGTAGAGCGGGTTTATACGGACATTTTAAGACCAAAGTGACGAGTCTGACAGCAGCAGTTACAGAGAGAGGGGCAACAATTTTTCAATGTAAAGTGAATTGGAGTTGATGGAGCCGGAAGCGCACCCATGAGCACTTCCTATTTGGAACGCGGTGGCTAACAGGTTAGCTATGTCCATTTATATATACAGTCTATGGAAAAACACATAATACACACAGCGATAAAAAGTGGTGAAATGAAAAAAAAAAAAAAATGCTTGTGTGTGCGAAATAAATTCCAATTCCTCCAGATACAACAGATATTAAACAAAAACCTAATCTGAAACATTATACTGAAAACTTCTAAACACAACCAACCTATAGTACTCTATGCACAGCTAAACGCCTCTATTTTTACATTGGCATTTTACTTGTGTATTGTTGTTCATGCTTTTAAATGGAGAGGATGGCCACGCAGTCCCACCAAAGATACAAGCGAACAGGAAATGGTATTAATGTGGAGTCGCATGGATGTGGACAAATTGTACCGTTGGAGAGGACACACAGAGAAACGAGGTGTGCATTACCTCAAACACAACTATTTTTAGAAACTTCAGATAGCATTCCTGGAAGGCGATACTAAATGGATTTTGTACAACTTTGAAATTTCATGAGGACAACGGTAGAATACTGTTAATGGTAAGAAATAGGAATACTGAACTCTGTTAATCAAAACCTTTCAAACCTTTTGATCAACTACGGGAGCCCTTCAAGGACATAGTAGCTGAGATGATAAGAACATACAATCCATCAATTTTCACTGTTAACTTATTTAACTAATTTTCAAGGTTACTGATTAAAGACTAAAAAGGTAACGTGACGATTGGTTGCTATGGATTATAATACTCAAAGTAATTATTTACATTTATTTATATGTTTTTCTCTGCCAATACTATAAATATATATATTGTCATTACTGAATGCGCAATAAAATATGTGTCACTGTGACGTCTGTCAGTGCACATCAACACACTAGCTATTTTGCACAATGTTTTGGAAAATATATTTTAATCTTAGATCTTAATCTATCTTTTATGGTAAAATATATTTTAAGATTTGTGACACTAGGATTAAAATGGGGAGTGGAAAGTGCAGTATCAGATGTGTTAAAAGTATCAAACTGCCACTGTTACTAAAGGGATAGTCCAGTCTCATTCCAATCCCTCCTGCAGGCGACGTTAGCATGGCCATAACTCAGTGGTGGAACGTAAGTACATTTTAAAGTGGATACTGTTTACTTTTTCTTCACTACATTTGAGAGCTGGTATATGTACTTTCTACTCCACTACATTTTGGACAGGACTAAAAAGTAAAAGTATTTTTTATTATTGTTTGAGACCTGGTGAAAAGCCTGAGGGGTTCATCTTTAACACCCTCGTAGTTTGAGCAAACGAAAATATACAAATAAAAACAGTTCAATTTAATTGTTTCTGTTGAACAAAATTCAGCACAAATCTTTATCAAAATCACTACATTTGAAGCATTATAATACCTCAAAATCTGCACAAAATACTTTTACTTTTTACTCTTTAAGTACATATTTTAAGTGCTACTTTATCACTTTTATTAAGCACATTTTTTCATGTGATGCTTTTACTTTTACTTGAGTATTTTTTGCCCCTGTATCTGTAAAACTGAGTACTTCTTCCACCGCAGCAATAGCTTCACCCATATTATTCAGTTCTCAACTTAGTTCTGTTAGTGCCTCATGCTAGCACCAGGAAGACACACGTGACTCAGACAAAGTGAGAGAGAAAAGGAGTTCAGAGTCATGACAGACGTGGGAGAATTTTTTTTTTTCTTTTACAAATTTGTACTCAGTTAAAGTTGCAAATTATGATCAACCAAGTCAAAATTAATATTGACAATTAAATTATTGGCCACTTGTAAAAGCAAGAAGAAAAGCTTTGTAGCACAATTAGGCCTAATCTGGCTACAAGTGAATAGTGAAATATATACAGTAAAACGTAATTTTTCCTATAGTTAGGTCAGGTTAGTTTATTTGCCATTCGTAGTTAAAAACACTTTGGAAAACATATGCAAAAGCTCAAAGTGCACCATGAGACATTAAATAACCAGCACTTCTAAGCTATAGCACTGTATCATTTGGTACAACTGCAAATCGATTTAGCTAACTGCTAAAAAACAATTAACAATGGCGCTAAAACAAGAGTGTCTAGTGCAACAGATCCAAAATGGTCGATCATGGTGCTACTGTCTCACAGAGAGCAATTAGAAGGTGTTGTTAAAGTCATGGCCTAATTAGGTTTTAGAACACTCGGGGCAAGAGGAGATAGACAAAGTTGGTCTTAAACTAAGGGGCAGGACTGAACTAAAATTTTGGTAGACGGCCAAGGTTATTGCTAGCGGGTTACCATATGTCATGCTAATTAATAGCACTGAAATACTGCCTTTTCTCTTGGCTCCATTTTCATTGAGGTTAATGGGCTCGTCATTCGATCACTCACCTGTTTAAGTGGGCCTGCAGTACCGATCCACAGGGGTATCCCAGCCTTAGATCCCAAGGCGTTGGAGAGAGGATTTGCTAGTTGATACCAAACCAGTCCAGTTCAAAAAGTCAGCATTTTTCATTTCACATAGTCCAAATTCAAGCTCAAACAAGTTCTGCTCCGTTGTTTTTACTTGTGCTTTCGAGATTCCAGTTTTGTCTACCAGGTTAATCCGTGTATCGGCAGACGTTGTGGAGCAGCGTTCCTGTGCTGAGCCAGTGCAAATGTATGCGTCATATTACTTTTCAAATTCCATGCATTTTGTCAATCTCTCCGACAAAGTTTTCGTTTCATATATTTGGATATACTGTGCAAGTGCCACTGCTTTGAAAAGAGCTTGGTCCACCTAAACAGAGTGAAGTGATAAAAACCCCCACATCCACTGATGATGTCGCTTCCAAATCTTCTGAGAACCGCGTGAAGGTCTATATGCCTGTGTTATACAGAAACAAAGAATGAGGGGAGTAAAAGGGAGTGACAGAGGGGGCATAGGAATGGGTAGTCCGGGTGTTTTCTTTTTCTTCTGGCTTTTTCATTAGGCTGTCCCTGGTGGTGCAGTGTGCGCTCCACATCCGCCATTTTGAAAAACAACATCAGGGCTCTGCGAAGACAAAACAAACAGCAATAAGTGAAAGGTCACAAGGTGCTGAGGAGACAATAAGGACAACATTGTTAGCTGTTGTACTTGAAGGATTTCAGACAACGGGCTGTCAGCATCCATCTCGAAAGGGGTATTTTTATTTATTTTTTTTAATTTTTGGAGTAAACAGGGCTACATTGTGGAGATTGGCTTTTAATGTACGGTAATAACTTTAAGGCGCACTGCGTAACTTTTCTGGTGAGGGGTCTGCTACTTGTTTGTCTCCATGGATACCCAGAATGTTTCAGAATGCCTTATACTATAGACTGTATAAAGAAGTGGATTAAGGGAGTGTGATGTCACCCATAGCGTTCGGCTCCAGTAAAATGAAGCTCATCGAGGCTAGAGCAGTTATAGGGGCCAATTTGGAGCCAAGTTGCATATTAGGAATTCCGACTGCGAGTATCATAGCAACCAAAGAGCCAATCCGGAGCGAAGCTGTTGAAGGTAACGCCCCTTCCTGCCCGCACCGCTGGTTTAGCAGGGAGCGGGCGCTTAGCTACGCTGTCAATCAAATCTGTTGCTAATGCTAGCGGGAGTGACCTTGGGGAAAGAAGACACCTGATTTGTCTGTTATGAATGTTCATATCTTTATTTACAGACATAATAGTGAAATAAAAATACCAGGATCATGTAGAGCGGGTTGATACGAACATTTTAAGACCAAAATGACGAGTCTGACAGCAGCAGTTACAGAGAGAGGGGCCACAGTTTTCCAATGTTAAGTGAATTGGAGCCAGAGTTAATGGAGCTGGAATCACACCTATGATCACTTCTTATTTGTAGCGCGGCGGCTACCGGGTTAGCTATGTCCATTTATATATACAGTCTATGCCTTAAACGTATCTATCTCCATGGATACAAGTTGCTAGCACCACTAGGCCAAATCACAGAGGCTACCCCACTCACAGTAACAAACTAGATAAGTTAATGCTGTACTGTGGAACATCCTGACAATGCAATAACATGACTGACGGGTGCCACAGCTGCTTCTGGTGTTATTTCTTTGTTGTACTGATAGCAGGTGTAGTTGTTTTTGTGATTTTATGAAAGGCAATATTAACAGAAGCTAAACAAACGTATTGATCTAACAAAGTAAAAGCATCTGTGTGTGCAGGATTTTTGCTGTGAAAATATGGCGACAATATAAAACTTTATAAACTTTTAAAAACGCATCTTTTTCCACTGCATATCACAATTTCACAGTAATTTCATTCTGGCAACCTACCATACCTGCCAATGGTATATTAACAACTGTATATATTTGTACATATTTTATAGTTTTACGCTACCACAGGGTAAAATTATGTGACGTTTTACTGTGTATCCACATTTTACAGTACAGATCTGGCAACCAACCATGCCTGCCTAAAATATTACCAGTTCAGTATACCTGTTTATACTTTTATGGTATTGTACTGTAATCATTTGTGAGGTTTTATCACCCATGCTTTCATATAACATATGAACCATGTAAAATAACTTGGTTCCATTGGTAACATTTTGGTATAATTTCAGTATATTTTTGACTTGAATTTTCTCCCTAGGGCCAACCCTATGTTCTGTAGTAAGATGTCCGAGATGCATCACTTTCTCTCACTCTCAAGGCACAAGATATTTGAATATTTTTGGTCCCAGACTGCAGTATTTACGCCCCCGCAAACAATGCACTTAATGAAACTGCTTATTTAAAGGTAATATATAATGCAAAATTAACTCTTGTGAGATTTAAGCCATGTTATAACATTGTTACCTCCTTAAAAACATACCTGGAGTTTGAATAACCCTTTATTATTATTACTGTCTACATCTCCAAAGCTCAAAATGCTTTATTCCACCTTGTGATGTCATGAAGCGGTAGTTTTCAAGTTAACAGCTCCTTTTACCTTTTGTTCAGTAGAGATTGACAATTCCAGGACTGAAATCATCCAAACAATTCTAGTGAAGGTGTATGAAGTTTAAAAACAGTGGTGCGCTTCCTGTATTACCACATGACATCACAAGGTGGAACAGAGTGTTTTCTGTTTGAGAGAAGAACTCAGCCTAAATATGCAGGGTTTGTGTGTTAAACATGTGTGAATGAAACAAAACACAGCTCCAGGTCTGTTGACCCTAAATATCAGGGTTTGTGTGTTAAACATGTGTGAATGAAACAAAACACAGCTCCAGGTCTGTTGAGATGAGGTGATGAGGAAACAACAAACAACATTATAACATAGATCAGAAAACAGCGTAACAAAGGCCCTTTAAGTTACACCCCGTACACATTACCCATTACGCTATATCCTCTGTGTTATTCTGTCTGTTAAAAAGCAGAACAAACACGATGCAATAATATGGAACTCTGGAGGCTTGAAATGTCAGCTTGCCTTGACAGCTGTGCCACTGGATCCCACCATTTAGACTGCAGCCTTTTCGTCATTAAACGCCAACTACAGTGAAACTTCCCCCGGCATCCTGCTGCCTTACAAAGCAGGACGCTCTACCCAGGTTCCCTTAATTGGTGCTATTATCACTTCTGTGCTATGGTGTTTAAAAAGCCCCCGTTAAAGCCATATTTCCAACTTTTACCTCCTCCAAATTGGCTCGTATTTGTCAGGGATGTGCAGGACCGGAACTATAACAAAAATGAGTAAGGACGAGACAACAGTGGTATTTTGTTGGATAAGAAATGGAGCTGAGATGTGAAATGTTTGTCAAAAGTGCTTTTCTTAGCTGTGCCGTTTATAGTTAATTGGATTTTAGGATATATTTTAAAGTTGCATTGTGTAACTTTATGGCGCTTGTCTCATTGAGATCTTATTGCAGTGCCAATGTTCCACAGTATTTAACACA
Organism: Periophthalmodon schlosseri; assembly: GCA_000787095.1. Lineage (NCBI taxonomy): Eukaryota > Metazoa > Chordata > Actinopteri > Gobiiformes > Gobiidae > Periophthalmodon > Periophthalmodon schlosseri. The sequence continues at coordinate 33,030 of KN485838.1, forward strand.
GCATTTAACTTGTCAATCCTTGAAGATAAGCATGTGATGTCTCCAGATCTCCAGGTCAGATCTTTGGAGGCGAAAGGGTTTTTTAAAGGGCCCGTATTACACTATTTTCTGATCTATGTTCTAATGTTGTTTCCTCATCACAAACAAACCTGGAGTTGTGTTTTGTTTCATTCACACATGTTTAACACGCACATCCTGCATATTTAGCTGAGTTCTTGTCTCAAACAGATGACATTCTGTTCCACCTTGTGATGTCATGTGGTAATACAGGAAGTGCTCCTCTGTGTTTTTAAACTCCATACACCTTCTGAACTAAAGGTAAATGATAGCTGTTAACTTGAAAACTACCACTTCATGACATCACAAGGTGGAACAGAGCTTTGGAGATGTAGACAGACTAATGATGCAGGATTACTCAAATATGTGAATGAAACAAAACACAACTCCAGTTATGTTTTTGTGGACATAACAACACTATAGAATGGCTTAAAGCTCACAAGAGTCCATTTTGCATAATATGGGACCTTTAAGCAATAAAAACACCCCTAACTGAATAAATGCTAGATTAAATTTTAATGCCATATTGTGGAACATTCCAAGCAAAGCAAAAACTGCACGGAGACGAACCCTGGCAGACATCTTACATCATGTATGTATGTACTTATAGGTCAACTAATTAAATAAAAGAAAAAAAAAATGATGGAAAGATGATTTGACTTAAAAAAAAAAAAAAAAAAAGTATTTAAAACTATCCTGAAATACTCCCTAAAACATTTCAGCCAAGTTCAGACAAGTCAAATCAACATAAATATTCTAAACAGTCATTCTAAGAGTCATTTTAACTTATGCAACTTGTCACTTTTTGCAAGCAGCATCTTCCCTTAGCGTCTTTATGTAGCCCCGGCGTTTACGATGTCACCTTAAGAACACCGTGTACCCTTTATAATGCTACACTTTTCTCCATCACCATCAATCCAACGCAGGGAGCTGAGGGATGGGAGGAGATGTGCAGGGAACAGAGCCGTAAACCACATGTGATAAGATATGTCTGAGAGGGTAGGCCAGATGGACGGAGGACAGGGAACGGAGGCGGAGATGGTCCAGACAAAGAGGTGGGAAGATGGATCAGGAGGAGAGGGGAGGAGAGGCAGGCTCATCAAGTAAACAATGTGGGTAAAGAGATACGAGCAGCAGGAGCACAAAGGGGTAGAGTACTTCACTAAATGCAGGACAATTAGACAGGGAAGTAAGAGGGATTTAAGGATTCATTCACCCAAATGAAATTCTATAGAATGTGTCTTGTCAAGCTGGTTTTCAAGATGTTTTTAGATTTAGTTTTTAGATTTCTCATAAAACAGTAAGACAGCATAGACCATGTTTCCATTATGAACTTAAACGCAAGTCTTGTTTACTTGCTTCCTGCATATAGACACTAATGGCTATAAATGTATTGTATCTCGACAGAAAGCATCTATCTTATGCAAAACGATTTCCCAGGCCAGCCAAGATCACACGCTCTGACCATGACGCACTAAAGTCTTATAAATCTGAGGTCAATTTTTTTTTCAGAATGACACGGGATTATAAGAAAGATTTTGAGAGACACAAACTACAAATGAATGGCCGTGGTTGAAGTTCGGGCGGGTGCTTGTCATGCTTTACAATTCAAACAGAAAGCAGGGACTGACTCGCCAGGGAACAGAACTATGACACAAACCAATACTTGGGAACTTGTTACATCTGATTTTTGTATTTCATTTGGGTGAAATAGGAATAGGACTTTGATAGAGAGCTCAGAGGAGGATTCAGAGGATTGGGGGCCAGGAGGGATTAAGGACTGGACAGCAGGAAAAGGGGCAGGCATCTTGGGAAGGGAGACTTAAGTTTAAGTGCCAGTCATTACTTTGAGAGTGAAGTTTTGTGGTCTAGTGAGCTTCAGATCTTATAGGCCCTCCACTCCACACTACGAGGACGTCTGCTGTCTGCTGCTGGAGGCGTCCAGAAAAACAGGGAGGTGAGAGAGGGATAGAGAGAGAGAGAGAGAGAAAGGCAGAGAGAGGGAGAGCGAAGCCAAAAACAATTCGTGAGAGTGGAGACATGACAAGAAGCAATATGAAACACACAAACACATAGGGCTGCGCAATATATATCAGAAAGTTTTGGTTTTCAGGCTATGTCTATCTGACAGACAAGTGGACCATACGATCTCCATTTTTCATCTATTTTTTTGAACTTTAAAGAAGCACTATGTTACTTTTCTGATATCTTGGAAGAATCTATTCAGCAGGCTCGCCTCTCTGCAGATCTGACATTTAACTGAGCCTGTTGGCGTCATCTGCATGTCTCCATTGAGATAAGTTTAATGCCATACTGTGGAACGTTCTAGGCAAAGCAATAACATCTCCATGGAGACAAGTAAATGGCAGACCCTCCATTTGAAGTTAAATAGAGCATCTTTAACTAATCTCTTGCAGTGGTGGAAAGTAACAAAGTAAAAGTAGTAAAGTACTGTATGTAAGTATATATTTTAGGTATCTGTACTTTACTTAAGTACATTTTAAAGTGGATACTATTTACTTTTACTTCACTAGTAAGTAAAAATATTTTTTATGATTGTTTGAGACCTGCTGAAAAGACTGAGGGGTTTATTTTAACTCGTTCATAATCTGAGCAAAACAAAAATATACAAATACAAACCGGTAGGGAAAAAACAATCGATTCAGTTGTTTCAGTTGTTGAACAAAATTCAGCTCAAATCTTTATCAAAATCACTACATTTGAAGCCTTATAAGACCTCAAAATCTGTGTGAAATACTTCTACTTTTTACTCTTTATGTACAATTTTAAACAGGTACTTTAATACTTTTACTTAAGTATATTTTTTCATGTGATACTTTTTTTACTTAACAAAACTGAGTACTTCTTCCACTACTGATCTGTTGTTCCTTTATACAAACATTTTGATACTGTATTGATTGAGTGTAAATTGCGTAGTCAGTCTGCAGTCGCCTTTTGACCAGAGGGTTGTTGGTTCAAATTTTATAGCCGAGTATGTCATGGCATTTGGGCAAGACGCTTTGAAATTACACTGAAATGACCCACTCCTGTCACAGCACTGCACTTTAACATGACAGGAATGTTATCTTATGTAAACCTCCTCCAAACCCATCATTTGTAGCAGTTCTATTTACCACATTGCTCTTGTGATATCACGCAGCTCTACTGTCACACACCATTGCCATGCGAACCCACATGAACGCTGCGGAGTGCCAGAACAGTGTATGAAAAATCGTGAAAAAAGCTGATGGTAAGCACTTGTGAGAGGAAGACGAGGGTGAAGAATGGCGTCGGCCATGTTGGGTGACACGAGGAAGAGGCGTGATAGATGAATCTCCGCGGAGGACAGACAGAATACAGGGTCACTCCGCGGGCACACACAGCTGTACACGAGACACATCTTTGCAACAGCGCTGTCCTAATCTGATAAGAACATGTGAATACAGCTCAGGGCCTTGCTTTTCAAAATGTGCAAATGTATGTGCGAGACCTACGGGGACGCGACTGACCGCTGGCTACAGGCGGCCATGTCACTGCTAATCTGGAAGCTGGCATTGTCGTGAACAGACGGGATATGATGCGGTTTAAGTTGTTTTCCCTTAGGTGCTGTGTTCATTATATTAAAAATAACCTTTGAACATGGCTGCGAGCTGTTTTCTGATCTATGTTATAATGTTCCTCATCACAAACAGACCTGGAGTTGTGTTTTGTTTCATTCACACATGTTTAACACACAAATCTTGCATTTAGGCTGAGTTCTTCTGTCAAACGGAAAACACTCTGTTCCACCTTGTGATGTCACGTGGTAATACAGGAAGTGCTCCAGTGTGTTTTTAAAGTCCATACATCTTCACTGGAATCATTTGGATGATTTCAGACCTGGAATTGCCGACCTCTACTGAACTAAAGGTCAAAGGTAGTTGTTAACTTGAAAACTACTGCTTCGTGACATCACAAGGTGGAACAGTGCAATTTGAGCTTTGGAGATGTAGACAGACTAATAATATAGGATTACTCAAACGTGTGAATGAAACAAAACACAACTCCAGTTATGTTTTTGAGGAGGTAACAACATTATAACATGTAATCCATCTCGTGTAATATAAGACCTTTAAAGCTGTACCATGTAACATTTTCTGGTGGGGTTTCTGCATTGTTTCTTTGGGTTTTCAGAGTTCTACATTACGACATGAGCTCGTCTATCTTCCCAGAGGCTACAGGGTCATGTTACACGTTGGATCTGCGGAGAGGCAAGCCTGCTAACAGTAAGGGTTCATTCTTATCTAGATATTTTTAGCGAGAGATGTAGCAGTTTAATGTTATCATGTCAAATATTCCAGGCAAATCAATAACATCGCCATGGAGACAAACATATGGAGCAAACTCTCCAATAGAAAAATGACATAGTGCACATTTAAACTGATTATTTCTGATATATACTATACCTATCATATCATAAACATACCATCAAATGAAACAAAAATTGAGATTAGGCTAAGGCACTATTTCTATGTCGCATTGGGAAAGTGGATAAATCCTGTGTAGAGTATTTTCTTTGGTTCTTCAAACATAATGTGAAAAACGACTACATGGGCATCTAAAGATTACTAGAATGGAGACTGGTTATGAAATTTCTGCAGTTTGCATCACTTGAATAGATCTGTGATAATATATTTGAACAGGGAAGGTTCAGACATGCTCACTGAATAGAACCATTTCACACACATCAGAGAAAAAAAAACTCAAAATGCTATTAATATAACAGAGATACATCAAGAGTTGTTTTTGGCCAGCAGCCTGAAAACATTTCACTTCACTTTTTCATAATCTTGCGTTTTATTTTCTGCGATTTTTACGATGTTGGCAACTGCAATGTTTAGACCTAGTTGTACATTCTAGACTGGTTTAGAGTGAACTTTCTACTTATTTTAATGATTATGTCCTTGTATAAAGTTAAAGGCACACCAAGAGGGTCTGAAGCCTACCCTCTATGGAGATGCTATTGCCTTATCTGGAATTTTCCCATAGACTGTGCATATAAATGGACATAGCTAACCTGACAGCCAGCGTGTTCCACATAGAAAGTGCTCATGGGCGCGGTTCCGGCTCCAATTCACTTTACGTTGAAAAATTGTCGTCCCTCCCTCCGTAACTGCTGCAGTCAGCCTTGTCCTTTTGGTCTTAAAATGCTCGTATGAACCCGCTCTACATGATCCTGGTATTTTTATTTCACTACTGTGACTTAAAATCAAGATATGAAAATTAATAACAGACAAATCAGGCGACTTCTCTCCCCGAGGTCGCTCCTGCTAGAGTCAGTAACAGGTTTGACTGACAGCGTTGCTAAGTGCCTGCTCCCTGCTAAACCAGCGGTGCGGGTGGGAAGGGGCGTTACCTTCAACAGCCTCGCTCCAGATTGGATCTTTCGTTGCTATGATACCCGCGGTCGTAGTTCCAAATATGGAAATCGGCTTGAAACTGCTGTAACTGCTCTGGCCTCGATGAACTTCACATGACTGGAGCTGAACGCTATGAGTGACGTCACACTCCCTTAGTCCACTTCTATGAATTTTCCACAGAATGGCATCAACAAGGAGGTGACAACACTGAATTTGACACTGAAGTTTTTTGTTGTTTTTTTTTTTTTTTGCAATAAAGATGCATGCAGTTTAATAAATGCCAGATGCCGTAGATCATTTTAAAATCATAGTGTGGAACATTCTAGGCAAATAAAAAACAGCTCCGAGGCAAGAAAGTGGTAGACACCAGAAAGTTGCTTACTGAACCTTTGTAAATTTGTATACTGTTTAAATTGTAATAAATATTCTAACTTTGTCCAGTAACTGTGAACACTAACAAAACATGCCACTCAGCTGTCCACATTACACGCGCTGACAGAGAGTAGTTTCAGGAGAGGTCGCGGTTGGAGTGCTTGTCTTTAATGGGGCTTTCGGCGCGCATCTTTCTGCCAGTCGCTCCTTGTTCCTCAGGCGCTTTGTTTCCGCGGCGACTTGCCTCTCTCTGATCAGATCAATGTTGCCTTTCTCTGCAATGCACCAACCAGTAAAACACATCACAGGCTACAACTCCAACCGCTGTAACCCCAACACGCTGTGCACACTGTAGTTGTGTCTTTGTGGCTTGGCCTCAAAGTGCCATCGCTCCTGGAAATCAAAGTACAAACAACAGTACACAACTAGTGGCAACTTGTTTCTTCCGGTGTAACTCAAAATCGTAATTACACTGCGACTCGGCTCTTTGGATAGACTTTGGGTCGGGGTTATGTGAGGTTACAACAGTTAACTATGCCTATAGGGGAAAACAGGCAAGTTCACGATGTATTCTATAGTGTTAGTACAAAAACAGATTTCAAGCAAGATTTATGTCTACCAAAATCTAACCTTTCACACAGCTAATGAGCACTCCCTGTTCTACAGAGGCCTCATTTAACAGAATATGGTCGTCTCTCAGTTATACAGCTCCCAATGTGCCAAATTAGCTCTGTGGTAAGTGCTACTACTGGTTATGGCAGGGTTAGTAGTAGAGACACTATTAGTAGAAGTAATGCTTATAATTCTGTGCTACTTGATTCCACATATAGACCCACATACAATATTTATTTAACTAACTTTCTTGTATTAAAGCTGTTAATGCTTTCCATAGTATGGCATTAAACATAATTAAATCACGCTGAGCTAGACATGTCTGTGATATCTATTTTAGATACCACAGAAATATTTACAGAATTATATAATTTTTAGCTATCTATTTGTGTTTATAAAATATATTTTTTTATTTGATCATGTGTGTGTATCCAGGATTATTCAACATGTGCAGAACTTTGGGGCGGTTTATTTGTTTTCTTCACTGGCTTAAGGAAAATCAACACTAAACTGCCCTGGGATGTGCAGTGGACAGATGTGGACTTTTTATGTGTGTGTTCTTTGTGTTCATATCTATGACTTTTACTAACTATTTTCCTTTTTTACTAACACTTTAGGAACAGGGGCTGCAAATTAGCCTGTAGCTAGAAGTCTTAAAGAAGACCTATTATGCTTGAGCCTGCTATATTGTTATAATCTATGACACCCGTGAATGTTATAATTTGGACATTTTAAATCACAATATTCATCTAAAACAACTTAAGAAAAGAAACAAGTCCGCTGACCCCCACATTAGAAAACTGCAGTGCCCAATGGAAGCTGACATCGCCGTAAATGTCATCACAACAAAGAGTCGACGCCTCCAATGGATAACTGCACATCAGGTTTTTGTTTTTTTCATTTGTACCAAAATGACTATGCGACACTGCCTAATCCTATATGTATCACTGATTAAGAAAATAAAATTGGAGGACGATGTAAGTAAAGATCAGTAGGCGTGCACTGGTGGCGGAGAAAACGGCAGTAGATTGGCAAAATGGCGCGTTGAAAATAAACGATTAAAGATTGCTCAAACATGCACAAATTACTCCAAAACAACTTCAGGTGAGTAAATGGTGGGGGGAAACAACAATAACATGGTTAAAAGCTCTGAAAAGATTTCTATTGTTCTCACCTGTAACTTATCTATCTCCATAGAGATAGATAAGTTTAATGCCGTACTGTGACACATTTGCTTGTAAGTGTACGCACTGTTCTGAAATACTAAATCAGGCCCCAGATTTAGCAGCCGCAATGGAAGGCATCCTTCACTGGCAACACTTTCCAGCTACTGAGAACATGACCTAAAAACCCAGAATGCATTACTTCAAACCAATTAACATCCCCTGTAGTGTAATTTGATCCAATAAAAATCGTAGCTGGCTTTGTAACAGTGTAATAAATGTCATTCCCGGCTTCGTCTAGAGTTGGCAGAGGTGGAACTCTGGCTGAACCTGCTAAGCTAGCCTGAGCTCTCCACAGATCTCCCTCCTCTTACTGCTATCAGTGCATGGCTCAATGGCATCTAATTTCAACCCATTCACAAAGGCCATTTGAACGATGTAACGGAGCGCTGATAAAGCATTGCGACTCAGCTATTTAAGCCACTCATGTGAAATGGTGTCTGGGGTTTTTATACGTTCTAATGAAAGCCCAGTTTGCCGAGTGGATTAATGTTAAAGGGGAAGTGCACTGAAGTACGTCTATTACAGAAAACCTGACCTCCAAAAGAAACAGTACATGTCCCTGGATGCATGTGGTTTGGACTAGAGTTAGGTAATGAATAGAGCAAAAATGTAAGTTTGATCTGCAAATAGTGTACTGGGAACAAAAATGTCTGCATGTTTTACTAATCTATATTTGTTTGCTTTGTGAATATTGGCCTTTGGTGTATAATGAAAAACACAGAGCTTGTTTTAAATGTCATTGCCTATTTGAGAAATTGGTTTAAAAATGTTCAGACGAAAAAATCTGCAATGTTTTCTGGTGGATACCTGCTACCTGCTTGTCTCCATGGAGATGTCACACAGTACTACATTTAGCGTATCTATCTCGATGGAGACCAGGCAACATTACAAGTCAGATCTGTGGGAGGTGACCCCGCTCAAAGTAAGAATGTATGTTTTGGAGGTATTTTTGAACAGAAAAAAAACATCCATAGTTAATGCAGGATATATATTCCAGGAAAAGCAATCACATATGGATCACCTGAATAGTTACATAGTGCTGAAACATACACAAAATGATTTCTTGCATACCAACTTATTTGTGAAACTAATTGGTTGAAGGAAGTTAAAGATTCATTTCAGTTGGGGTTACAGGGTTTCTTGGACTTTCGGTCGTGCCTTACGGCAAAAGACATTACTTCATATGTACTACAGGCCTGGTTTTCCCATTATAATATTGGAATATGTTTATGTACCCATTGGGTTTAATTATAACCCATCTGAATGTGGAGGTCGCTGTGCAGAGTGGCATGGCAATGGCTCAAGGGGCGCAATTTACATGGAGTGAAGCTAAGACCGATAACACAGTAATATGGGGGCCATGTATATATAATTTTGTTTTCATTAAGGTCGATCACTCCAATCATTAAATCCTATCATCCAACATGCGCACAAGTCTAACAAATATAAAAATGAGATTGCAGCCCATATACGGGGATAAAAATGTCTCCTAAAAAGCATTGTTTCAAAGTAGCCCCGGTAAGCTTAACAAGTACAAAAACTTTTCTCGTTAATGTGAAAGTTGGAGTGTTTTGAACCTATCTTTTGTTGTAAAGCTGGAACGTTACCTCTTTTACACTGTAGCACTCAGCTTGTGTCATTCTAAATAGCTAACAAGCTCTCTGTGTCTGACTCAAGTCTAACTATCTCCAGCAGACTTAATGCAAGATAATGGATTGTGCAGAAAGAAAAGACATTTGTAACTCTGGGAGGCAAGCAAAGTCTGCACAGTATGCAACTGCGATAAGCCATAATTTTCACTTTCTAATGACGGATGAAGGCTTCAGTATGTTTTAATAAGTCATTTCTTCAATAAGGTTTGCTCTTTGGCCTTAACACCTGATTCGTCATTGATCAAAGTTTAATTAAAACTTTTGATTAAAGCTCAGAGCTGGCAAAGGTCCACGAGGATGTCATCGGGTTCAGTCGTTCACACTCAAGCACGCACCACATTATTCTCTCACTCCATTTCATAGTCTCAATTGCACCTTATCTAACATCCTCCTTTATCTCTGATTGTTTTTTGCTTCCACTTGTCCCTGTCTGCCTGCGCTATCTATGTCCCTAGCATTCGTCAGTCTTGCACCTCTTTAATTTCGCCCGTCCCCTCTCAGCTGCTGTCCTAATGTTTTTCTCCCACCTGCGGTCTGACTCTACCTGCCAGTTCCTTGGGGGAGGTTGCTTCTTTGGCGACAGATGGTGGTCTGTTCTTCATCTCGATGGCCACTCGGGAGGTGAAGCGGGCCTTGGTAGGCGAGAGCACTTCTTCACTGGCCAAAGAGTCAGTCCTAGACATAATGTTCTGGCTCGTGCTCTCCTCCTCCACCAGAGCAACAGTGTCTCTGAGGGTGTTGCTAGGCGACACGGCTCGGGACGGCCCCAGCCCTTGGTCCTCTTGACCGTCAGTCACTTTGGATGCAGACTGAGGGAGGACCTGTACCTGTCCTCCTTGCCCGTTGCTCTGTGTTCTTGGTGCAGCCGCAGAAATGGCGGCTTTCCCGTGGCCCGTCCCATGGCTGTACACTTTGTAACGTATCATTAAGATAATTATAAAAACCAGAACAGATGCCACAATGATTCCACCAATGATAATGATCATAGTTCCTCCCAGGAAGTGGCTGTGGATGGCCTGGCACTGGCTGAACTCTGTGTCGGTGTTAAAGGAGAGACATCCCAAAGGGCGAGTGGCGGTGAGTGAGGTGACCACATCATCAAACACAGCCAAAACACACAGGTCGTAGCTCCGCCCAGGCGCCAGGTCACGAACCAGGAAGTCGTTGGTCGTGGATGGAATCATTCTGTAAAGACAAGAACAGAAAAAACAACATCAGTGCCAGTCTCAAGTCTAAATGAAGCACAATGGTCCACATCACCCTCAAATACATCTATACTATCTGATATAATTCCTACGAGCTACAAATTACTATGCACTATGTATTCTGTGTCATATTATGAGTCTCAAATTGAAGCAAAGAGGCGGGGCATTCCTCAGACCACACACCACCTCTTTCCAAATCCCTTGTGTTCATCCCTTGAACATGATTACCAGAATCCATTTGCTTACCTGTGTTTGAAAAGTACCAATTTCTCTTTGAAGGACAAAACTATTGTTATGCCACTGCCACTAACGGGGACAAAATGAAGAAATATGTGGATTATTTTCTTCACTGATCAAACTTATGTACATGAGGTTGCATGAGCCAAATGCTGACAACGCTCACTATATGAAGGCGCTGAACAAACATCACACATTATATACATGCATGGGGCTGTCAGATTCATCACTACTGCTGTTTTATTCAAATTGTGTGAATAATTGCATTCCTGGGGACATTTTATGAAACTTTTTACACCAACTTTATCAAATACAGTCACATGAATAATAAGAGAATTGTTTAAATCTCATGCATATTTTCAGGACAAGTGAATACTGTGTAAGAGCAGACTGTATATATAAATGGACATAGCTAACACCCTAGCCACCGCTTTCCAAATAGGAAGTGATTGTGGGCGCGCTTCCAGCTCCATCAACTCTGGCTCCAATTCACTTTACATTACAAAACTGTCACCCCTCTCTCTGTAACTGCTGCAGTGAGCCTCATCATTTGGGTCTTAAAATGTTCGTATTAACCCGCTCTACATGATTCTGGTGTTTTTATTTTGCTATTTTCCCTGTGATTCAAGATATGAACATTATTAACAGACAAATCAGGCGCCTTCTTTCCCCGAGGTCGCTCCTGTTAGCGTTAGCAACAGGTTTGATTGACAGCGTTGCTAAGTGCCTGCTCCCTGCTAAACCAGCGGTGCAGGCGGGAAGGTGCGTTACCTTCAACAGCCTCGCTCCAGATTGGCTCTTTGGTTGCTATAATACTTGCGATCGGAATTCCAAATAAGGAACTCGGCTCCAAATTGGCCCCTATAACTGCTCTAGCCCCGATGAGCTTCATTTGACTGGAGCTGAACGCTATGAGTGACGTCACACTGACTTAGTCCACTTTTTATACAGTCTACGGTGCTGATACAAAAGTGGTAAATAGTGAATTATTTCTCATAACTTTCAAAACAAAGTGGAGAACATATTTACTGTTGTGACATTTATAAAAGGTCATGTGGCACAGAAAGCTTTCAGAACAAGTTGACTTTCAGATGAATTTCTACTGATGACTAAGTGAGCTCCAAAAAGCAAATCTGGTAAGTCCCAAAGAGGGATGGGCCATGTTGACAAAAATAACATATGTTGATAGTGTTTGGATTATATCTCAATAACTATATTCAGGTGATAGTGTGGCAATCCATCAAAAATAGCTATAATGTGTCTGTAAAAGTCTTGGTTGAGTTTCAAGTATCGGACAAAACACAAATGGAAAATTAACCAAAAAATTAACCACAAAACTGCAAAACTATGCCTTCAGCTCGCAGTACTCAATATACATTGCCAGCTCAGTCCTTGTTATCTTGGCCTACGTCATCAGAGGTATAATGCTCCCTACAACACTGGACTGGACAATACTATCACAATGTCTTGAGGGTCCACGTCTCGTTCTGATGATAAATGATGGGAAACTCTCAGACTACTTCAGTTTCTTCTATAATAATACTAAGTCTGCATACCTCCAAACTACATTGGTGATAGCAACAGAAGGTTGAAAATCTGGCCAAAAGTTTTAAAAGTTTGTAGAGTGAATGTTTCGCCCCTCATAACTTTTTCAGCTGACAGAATTCAACTTTCCTTTGCTATGGGCAGTTGAGCGAGTGCAGACAACATTTGTGATATTATTAATTTTTCATCTTATCTCCCACCTCTGGTCAAAGTTCTACTTGCCACCGCTGCCTTTACCACGGTTCCTAGTACCTAAATTACTACTTTACTTTACTTATTCCTATAGTCTTATAAAAATGTATGACAAACTTGAAGTGCCATCATAACACTGTGCACTGTATTACTTAATGCATGGCTATGATGTTTAATTGGATGTATTCATAAGGTGGAGGCTTTAATATCACCCCCTTTCTTCACCTACTATTTTTGCTGTGAAGATGTGAGTCTGGTCACCTGTGAATCTCCCCATTTTCAAATGTTCGTGATTGACAGGTGCATTAGCCAATCAGGGACATGCATGGTCTGTCCGTATTGGGAAAAAATTCTGAGAAAAATATCACACGGGGCTGAAAAACATCACTGTATTCTGCAGAATCAATGGGCAAAGCACTAAACTCTGTTAATCTGAGGTGAGATTAATTGGATTTTATTTGTAAATCATAGGTGACCAATGAGCTCCTTAGTTTCACATGAGTCACTGAAAAAAAACTGATCTGATTGCACGATCACGTTTGACCGGTCTTGAGACGCAACGGAGGACGTGGAGACCAGACTGATATCAAACTGTATAAAAAATACAGAGACAAATAAATAATACTATGAACTCCTTTTATTCTTCCCTTATAGCCCAGTGTGTGAATGATGTTTTCACTGTGCTTCACTACACGGCTCAGTGCTGTAGGTGACATTGCACAGTGGGCCTGCTGTCAGGGCTTGGCACAGGGTTGAATCAGAACCAGCCCAGCTCGTGCACAGCTCCTGCCAACACAAACCCGCCCAAGAGCAGCCCTCTCTGTGCTCCTGTCCCACTGCACAGCGCCACAGCAGTGTCAGTGTCATGCACCAACAAGACACCCTTTTGCTTTTTCATCCATGTACTGCAGATATATCACAGCATGTCCCTATGGATACACACAGTTTACACACTGACATTTACAAGTGATTGACTAAATGTTGAAATATGGGTTTACTTGATATATAGCTATAATAGTAAGTGAAGAATAACTGTTCACATAAACAGACCAGGCAATAGAATGGATACCAGCATATTAACTGTAAACGTAATGGTATTGCTGTATAAAGAAGTGGACTAAGTGAATGTGGCGTCACCCATAGCGTTCGGCTCCAGTCAAATGAAGCTCATTGAGGCTAGAGCAGTTATAGACTGAGGAAGGTAACACCCCTTCCCACCCACACTGCTGGTTTAGCACAGAGCGGGTGCTTAGCAATGCTGTCAATCAAGCCTGTTGGTAATGCTAGCGGGAGTGACCTTGGGGAAAGAAGGCACTTGATTCATCTGTTATTAATGTTCATATCTTGATTTATGGACACAATATTAAAATAAAAATACCAGGATCACGTAGAGCGGGTTAAGACAAACATTTTAAGACCAAAATGCCGAACCTGACAGCAGCAGTTACAGAGAGAGGGGTGACAATTGATGACAGAATTGATGGAGCTGGAAGCGCCCATGATCACTTCCTATTTAGAATGCGACGGCTAGCACATTAGCTACTGTGGATACAACCAACTAACTGTAATGCATTTGTACGCCAACTGACACATTTTAAACAAAACTTTGAGCTTCTTTTTAAGGCCGGTGTACCTGATTTTTACTGGCTCAAAAAAGGAAAAGTCAGACCTAGTTCATTTTAAACGGTTGGCAGTGGTCCAAAGTTATTCCTCAGTTTCCTTATGCATTCGGATCATCCTAAATATTCACCTCGATGAGTTTATAAACATTCTTCACAACTTTCAGAGACAAGCGCGGAGTTTTTCTGTCACAGTAAAGCTAACAACAACTAGCATGCTAACACACACTTCCTGATTATCGGACAATAAAAGTATGTATAATTAGATGCAGACAGCACGCAGCGGATATACTTATTTATACATATCTGTACGGGAGCAAGACAAATTTTGCTCAGCCATTTTGTTTTATAGATTGTGTCTGTAATCACTTTGTTCCTGATCAGTTTATACAACATGCGCCTTTTACTATAACTATGTACGTCCCATATCGGATGATACATGCACACGCTGTATATATCCACTTAGTGCAGCCTATGGCATAAGACCCCAACATTGGTCCTTATTTCCCTATAGAGATGGGATTCATTTAAGCTCTGCAGTAATCTGACACATATCTAGAACACCAGAAGTAATCTCTATCCGATTAAACACATTCTTAATTCTTAGCATGTCACCTGTAATCTTAATCTCCCGGGTACGACACTAGAGCTCTGTATTGCCTTTGCCACCTCTATCCTGGGGGAAATTCCACCGGGTAAACAACATTGCCTCCTCTCTGTAGTTATATTAGTCAACCTTATCTTTTTGTCGCCCGCGATACATTTTCTTTCAATTTCATTCAGCTACTCCCACATGCACCGCGAGACTTTGTGCCATTGCATTCACATAAATATCCCCACCTCTGTATGCACGGAGACAGCAGGCTAGCGGCGGTGTTTCAGAGAGAGGCAGGATTGAAGGGAAGTGGTTGGGAGGGGCAGTGGGCAGACTATTGGCCGGAGCGGTCTCAGTGCCAGGCTCATCGATGGTATTGAACCTCCTCCAAGAACACGCGCGTATATCTTGGCAAGAAGCACCAACTCTGTCTACTGTCTCCTTATGCTTGAAAAGGTTTGGCTGTGAGATGAAATGCAATAAAATAGAACACAGAGCTCACGACAATATGTTTGTCATTGTCAATATAATGATTGTACGTAGTTTATTTTATTAATGAACTGAAAGTGAGATATTAATTGATACTAAAACTATATACTCAAAACTAGATACAAAATCACGTGAATAGGACAAAATTTGACCTTTTCTGAATAGCTTTAGAATGAATTTGAGCTTTATCAGGACTATACATGGTGGTCTTATACTTACTTTCATTGTAGTATCAAAATCATTGTGGTATTGAAATCAGAAGCCTATTCCTATCAGTCGATATAGTAACTATTGTGACCGGCCTAATAGAATGTCCTCTGTAAAGAACAAAATATCTCTAAATTGTATTGTCCAAGAACCAGTAGTGTCCTGTTAGCATGCTAGTTGTTGTTAGCAGTTGGAGTTATATACTACTACTATATAACTATAAACCTAAATCGCAAATCTGATCGCAATCAGAATTCGATCTCAGTTTTAGTTTTGAAAAAAATCACTTAAATAGGGCAAAATTTGACTTTTTCTGAACAGTTTTAGAACAAATTTGAGCTTTATCAGAACTACACCGTCTACACGTCTTATACTTATTGTGGTATCGAAATCTGTATGGAGCCTATTCCTTAGTATCAAAATCGAGTTTGAAATTTTCGTATGTAATGTGAGTAGGAATTCACATTATATTTGACTGACAGCTGTAATGGCATATGAGGAATCGGTATCATTCCATTAGACCACAGTCATTTCAATTTACATGCATTAAATCAATAGACTTATGCTTGTTGGGGAATCTCCACACCACATTATATCATACTTATTTATATTTTGTATTTTTTCCATATCTTCCAAATATGTTCTATGCATTTCTTCAGCAGACCACATTCAGACTGTCTTAAAATAACTTGTGCAAATACTGACAGATTCCAAGACTGATTTTAATGTGAATTCCACCATGCTCTGCTTGTTATCTCTGGTCTTATAGGGTCTCAAGTCACTGCGTTAATCTATACGGTCTACACGCAACTCTTCCTGATGAGTCCTGGGCAGATGGCATGTCATAAATATCAATTATGTTAGTATGGATCTGCTTTGAATCAATCACATCCAAGGCAGACTGGCTCCCACTGCATCCAAGAAGTCCTCACACGATCGGGATAATCTCTCCTAACCATCAGCTGTGCCTTCAAATGCTGTTTCTCCTGTGCTTGTCACGGAGGGCACATCTTGAGAGAATCACACGGATAATCTCCTGGAGTGTCCCCTGCTGGAGCGCTGTGTTCTGAATTGGGCTCAAACCAGGAAACCAAAACTGGCCCGAGGCGAAGCTAAAAGGCACATGAACTTCAGCCGTGATGTGCATAGTTAGGATGTGGGTTAAAGATAAGGTTTACTCTTTATAGGAAACGAATCGAAATCGCAATTTGAGTTGGAGCAATCAGTTAGATAATAGTAATGTAAGCCCGTCATGATAACACATTTTGAGGTGCGATATATTGCTGAAGAAAATATAGACGATAAACGATAATATTGAAACCAAACCATATAGCAGAATTATCCCTCAAAAAAACTACACTAAATGTACAATATTAAAACAAAAACATGAGCTGAAATAACTAAATACCAGAATACAACACTTAAGTATTTAGTTTGTATCTGTAATGAGTCATAGAAGTTATTCATTCAACTTTCTACAGCTCAAATCTTGTCATATTGCAAAAAAATTCTAAAAGCCAAAGTTAAATCTGTCAACTGGACAAAAAGTTGTAGGAGTGAAGACGTTTTGCTGCTCATCCAAGCCGCTTCTTCAGTTCTGGACATAAATCGCAAATCTAATCATGACCAGAATTCGATTGTCTTTTTCTCCAAAATTGTCCAGCTCTAGATTTGATGTAGTTTTTTTAATAACCTGGTTTGGTGACCTCTACTGACTGGAGGTGGTATGAATATGTGAACAGGTGGAAATAACAATACTGAAAACAAGCCAGATGGTGATGCAATTTAGTTTAAAAGGTTCAAATTTGCAGCCATGTGTTCCTACTCCAGAAATGACCCTTCTCTGTTCCCTTCCAAGCAGATGGAAAATCACAATATCACGAGGAGCAAGTAATAATACTGATTTGAAATATAATTAAATAGATTGTGTGTTCCTTTCGTTTTCTCCAATCAATTTCAAACAGTTGGATACTGGGACCTACGTTTCGATCAATATGACACATTCAGGAATAGCGTTGCCGTGATACTAAAATTTCAATTATGAACTACAGGAAGAATACTGATAATGTGATAATGTGATAATAATATAAGTGATAATAAATGACAAAATAATAGTAGTTTCCTTAATGTTGCCCTGGACTGTAGCCTTATATTAGTTCTATTACAAATCAAAATCATCAGAAAACAATTCAGGTCCAGCTTTGTCGTGTTTATGTTATAGTTTTCAGTGAAGATACTTAGATAGTCCTTCCAGTCTATTTATAGTCTATGTCTCTCGGCTGGCCTGGGAACGCCTTGGGGTCCCAACGGAGGAGCTAGATGGAGAGTCTGGGGTGAGGGAACTCTGGGAGTCGCTGCTTAGACTCCACAACATAGAAGAAAATGGATGGATGCTTAGATAGTTTCGATTCTAGTTTCAGTATCGATTAGTATCTGGGTATTGATACTTTTGACATCCCTATTCTGAAACCAACCACTCTGCCACTATACACTGTTATGTTAAAAGATAGGGTCTCATTTCCTTGGAAAGTGTTGCGTTTTTATAGTACAGTATCATATGGGTCACGTTCCTTGTTGAAGGGTTAAGGCTGTTTTCCCATCTTTCATAGAATCTGCTCCCCCCCTCCACAAAGGGTCACAGTAGCACGCTCTGTCTCTTCCAAAGCTATTTCAACATGCTGTTTGCTAACACACAAATCCGAATTTAGATCTCTCTGAGGGAAAATTCAAGTTGACCGCTAGGCTTCGACGCTGCCATATGCGCAAACATTATTCGACCATCTTCCATTATACATATTATAATGGACATATGGCATTTAATTGGCCCCTTGTTTGGCATCTGTTTGAGTTTTGTGCTTGCGATGTTATGAGAAGATTGATGAAACCTTTCCAAGAGATCAATAATTGAGTACGGCTGGACTTCTGAGCCTTGCATCTGTCTCAGGCCAAGCAGAAAAAACATTGCCAAGCTCATTTGACTCCAAAATGGTGGTGGAAAGCTTATTCTGGTAATGGGTTCAACCACCAGCACGCCCAGTTAACACTAAGTAGAGCCATTCAGAGCACAGTTTCGAAAATACACTAAAAAATCCCACAAACAATACTACACCCATTGCCGTTTTAGTTAGCGCTCATGTTTACTCGTACCACATGTAGAACTCATGAACAGGTGATGGCAGCTGTAAGCTATCCAGAAATCATTCAAATACGCAAACAGATAAACCATTTCAGTGTTTGTCTCAGAAGAGATTAGCATGAGCCTTGTGATTAAAGATTGTGTATTTATGCAACAAGATACTGCATGACAATGATCTGATTAAGGTGCTCAAATGCTAACGTGTACCAAAGGGTGTGTTTGTTCTTGAAATGTCATGTTTTTAGGGGTCGACAGTGGCTAGTAACTATTTCAGCAGCTAGGGGCCATACATGGAGCACAGGCAGACAGTACATTTGTTGGTTAAAGCATGTGTGAGATACATTGACGTACATTCATTGACAAACATTTACTTACATATACGTCACAACATTCTAGTATGTCTGTGTAATCCCTCAGTCGTCCAGGTATGAGCAAAAAAATTCAAATCTGTCAACTGGACAAAAAGTTGTAGCTTCTTCAGTTCTGGTCAGATTACTCAGATTACAGAGAACGTTTTGTCCAGTTGACAGATTTGGAATTTCTCTTTTACAACATACTAGAATGCGTGTAGTTTAAAATTGAGCTGGAGGACAGGTCTTAGTTCTAAGGTAGAATTTATTGTGAACATGTTTTGACCTGGTTAATGATTAATAATATCTCTGTAATTAGGCTACTCCACCAATCCACATGAAACAAACACTGGCAAAAAAGCTGAACATCTTCTCCATCAGCATCAATAAACAAAAGCTTTAAACTGTGGTGTCTGTGTAATCCCTCGGTCGTCCTGGTATGATCCATAGTAAAAGAAAAATTCAAATCTGTCAACTGGACAAAAAGATTTTAAGTGAAGAAGTTTCGCTGCTCATCCAAGCTGCTTCTTCAGTTTTCCAGTCAGAACTAAAGAAGCAGCTTGGATGAGCAGTATTATTTTTATTTTATGGTATGGTATTTTTCTCAGAAAATACAGCTGTCACACTGCAAGACATCAAACTGGCGCATTTTCAAAGTTTTTCAGAAAAGTTGGATTTGACAAAAATAAGAAAAGTATAATTTTTAATTTTGAGCTGTAGCTCAAACCCTTAACCCCAGAGCTCTTCCTCGTCTTCCTTGTCTTCCTCGTACATAAATGCCAGCTGAGTTTCTTCTAGTGTTTGTGCAGATGTTTTTTAAAATATGTGATTTTTCATCTCACACCACAGGACACCTTCATAATTACAGCCTTAAACCACTTAAATCTTTTTTTTAGAGTTAAAGTAAAGATAAAGGTGTAACTTCACTGAACAATGTAAACACACTTCCCTTTATGCCAACACCTTTATGAACTGTCTCTGACTCAAGAGACTCATTCTAGAACTTTTGGAAGAAAAGCGTTACACCACAGGGCATTTGAGTGTTTTTTGCTAAAATACAAAGAAATGAAACACGACTTCATTCTAAAACTACATGTATTCTATAGAATACATATTTGTGCACAGTTGAGTTGAATTTTGGAGCAAGTAAAACATTATTTAGAAAGTCATTTAAAGTGATAGCGTCGAAAATGGGCGTCACGTCAAGTTCCCTTTAACAAAACATGAACTGGTCCTCGTCATGGTTTAGAAATGTGCAGGTTCTCTTGTCCCATTTTCTGAAATTAGTTATAAATGTTCTATACAGGGAGAATTCCAGAACCAGGAATTGTCAGTCAGCTATATAAACGTATATAAACTCACCACTCACACAGGGAGAGAAAGGAGAGACACCAGATGGTTAATTGTCAGTTGAAAGGACTTAAAGCAATAAGATTAATATGGCAAGTTTGCGTAGCCATTCCTTAATGGATAATGATAAGGTTCAACATCTGTGGATACTTGGATATTTCTTTCAAAAACAGTGAATCTCCCATAGAAGTACATAGGCTCCTGCCCTCCATCTGAAATTATAACATAAACAAATTCTAGAACATAAACAGAACCTATAGAGTAATGAATTTGAGGAGTAGCTAACCACTCTGCAACTGTACCCAGCAAGTACCAGCAAATGTTCGTCAAACATTAGTGCATGAAGTCAGTGAGTTTCTTTGATTCTTGATTCCTTCAAAAAGGCAGCATCACTTTCCACAATTCCACAAAAGTGCCTGATGTATTTGAAATTCAAATCCATTAACCTCCTTGGCCTTGTAGCTTAATTAAAAATACAAAGTGCAAGAGCCTCGCCTGCTTATTTCTTGGATTTGTTTGTCTAGGCACCATTAGGGCTTCATTATGCCATTATGCGTCGCTGTGGAAGAATCTGAAAATCATTCAAATTCAGGAATAGAATATGTACTCAGAAAAATGTGTCCTTGTACAACTCCTTACAGCTTTACTTTTCTCATTTCTAGTCCACTTGACTTTCTGTACAAAAGTGACCCAGTTCCACCTCCGATTCTCACATTTTAAGACCCTAGCTCGTCTCCTAGCAGTAGTTAGACAGTGACCGGTTAGGGCAGAGTGGCTCCCTATGTGGTGTGATGGAGTGCAGTCTGTCACGGCAGATGTACAGAAGCTCCATGAATACTCAATGGCTATGTTAATGTTTGTACCTCGTGCATATTTTTGGCACTTCTTCCCCTCTGTAGTGTATGTGAGCTTGCATCAGCTTGTACCTGTACGTTTGAGGTGTAAATTTCTATGGGCTGGGTGTACATGACGTCATTACATTAAAATGCCTATAGTTTAGAACTGAGCTGGAGGACAAGTCAGAAGTCTATTTGCTGTTTAACTGTCATATTGAAGATTTGTTGACCAGTTTACGGTTAATATCTGTGATTGCTAGACCTGCACAAAGTAGGCCTCTTCTCTGTCAGCGTAGATTAACCAAAGTAAAATTATTTTGCCATTGTTCAACCCCAAAGTTCAGATGGTTTAAGTAGAAAGGACATTTATATAGCAAGTTTGTGAAACCGATTCATCGATTAATCGGTCGATGTTGTCTTAGTCGACCAAAATTTGTATCAGTTGCATAAACATCATCATAATAAGGATTTATATATGATAATAGGAGAAAGGAGAAGTTAGTGAGTGAGTAACACAGCTGAACATTTTGTGTTTTGTGGTATTTATATGTAAGAAAACAGATTAAAGTAATTATTCACAGGTTTAGTCCGTCTTTATATAAATACATTGTTTCCTTGAACTCCTTGATCTTCTGCCTACGGTGCAGGTGTAGTCTTGTGAGCGCAGTTTAGATCCAAAACATAGAGATATGTAATAGTTTATATATAGTTAGTATATAGTTATATAGTTTATAACAGTGGGAGCTTTTGTCACGTCCCCTTTTTAGTCAAATAATTGATTGACAGGACAAGTTTTTAGTCGACCAAGGATTTCTTTAGATGTTTGTGGATAAAATTTGGACCATAGACCATGTATAGACCATGTATATATAAATGGACATAGCTAACCTGCAAGTGTTCCAAATAGGAAGTGAGCATAGGTGCACTTCTGACTGCATTGACTCACCTTACATTGGAAAACTGTCGCCTCTCTCCGTAAAAGCTGCCATCAGGCTCGTCATTTTGGTCTTAAAATGTTCGTATTGACCTGCTCTACATGATCCTGGTATTTTTATTTCGCTGTTGCGTCCATAACTCAAGATATGAACATTAATAACAGACAAATCAAACGCCTTCTTTCCCTGTGATTGCTCCCGCTAGCGTTAGCAACAGGTTTGTTTGACAGCGTTGCTAAGCTAAACCAGCGGTGCAGGTGGAAGGGGCATTACTTTCAACAGGCTCGCTCCAGATTGGCTTGACAGTCGCGCTCGGAATTCCTAATATGCAACTTAGCTCCAAATTGGCCCCATAACTGCTCTAGCCTCGACGAGCTTCATTTGACTGGACCCAAACGCTATGGGTGATGTCACACTCACTTAGTCCACTTATTTATAGTCTATGGTTTGGATATTTCTTTAGAAAAACAGTCAAACAGACCCGTGCTCTCCATCTGAAATTATGACATCATAAAATTCTAGAATGTAAAATAAATCTACTGACGTGTTTGCAACCTCCATCATCTTCCTGTTTCATCTTTCAATAGAGACCGGTAATTATTGTCAATTGCTGTCATTTACCCAGGTTATATCTAGCATTTCTGCACTAAAGCACCACCTAACTGCACCATTCACCATCTAACTACATAATAATAGTGATGCAAAACCCCAGTGCGAGTTTTACGCACTGGAATATCGGTAAACTCACATTTTAGTGATGACATGAGACGACAGGAGTGAACAGTGCCAAAGACATCCATGCATGAATCAAGTGCCATTAGTCTTTTGTATTGTCACATACAATTGTTCAGTTTATTGGACTACAAGTAAACAAATGTGCGTGTTGACTTTGAAACTGCAGTATCCTCAACCTTATCTCTACCTCAGTAATCTGAACTTTTTTCCCAACTTTTTCCACCTAAGCCGCAGAGCTATCTTACTCTCGGCTATCACAACTTCTACAGCAAAATCTTCAGTGTTTGCCTCTGCTCAATCACAGCCAGTGCAGCTGAACCATCTTGTTGCCGTGTACCGTATCGCCACCTAGCAACCGTGGGGGAGTGGGGGAAGGGGGTTAACTAGAGATAACTAGAGGCACTCCTCTGTCTGAGGCTTTGTTACTCCAGTTAGAGTTTCATCTGAGCTTTGTTTTAACACCGCGTTGCCATAAAAAACGTTAAAAGGTGAGCTGAGGTGCAGTTAAACAAGTTAATAACAACAACAACAACAACAACTCAAATAGAATAAGTAGCTAAATTGCACGTTAGCAAACCGTTTTTCACTTAGTCGCACTCTCCTTTTTTCTTGAAAACGAAACTCTTTTTTCTTGAGTTTTCAGGCCATTTAAAAGCGTATCTGGCTGTGCTTCGATCACCTCTTTAGCGGCGTAAACCTCTCTCATTTGCACCATTACTAGCGTCTAGACTCTTGGGAGATCTGCCATTACATATATTCAATCCACCGCCACCATTTATTCTACTGGACCACTCCCTGATTCATTTGCCTGTTTACATGGCGTCTCTCTCAGCGTTACACCTTCTACGCATCTCTTTGTAAGTACACTTTAAGGCACTTGTTCCAACAGCACCGGCCTAACAAGCCTCAGTGCACTACCCTGCGGAGTCCAGTGCCAGTGTCTGTGCATAAGTGCGGTCAGTTCTTTGACATTTCCGCACCCCATAGAGAAACGTCTTCTCACACACTGTTTGGGAGCACGAGCTTGACATTTTCCTATCGTCTGCATTCAGTTATGTTGAGTGACGGCTGGGACGGTTGTTTGTAAATACTGTCCATCAATCAGCCCGGGGTGGCTCAAAATGCATACTGGCTCGTCACTGCTCACAATGTGGTGAATTGGCTTCTGGGGCCCAGGGTTCTGACTGTTGATCCAAGCAGGACGTCAAGTGAATATTTATGGTAATGTGGGCTGGGTGTTTTTAAATAATTTAATGCAGCAATTATTCCTTCAGCGTAGGCAGTACGGAACGGTGCAGGGCCAGGGGTTGACAGCACAAAGTTCCTCCAGTGCATAAGACAGTCTGACAGAGACAGACGCAGAAATAAATGAGGAAAAAGGCGGTTCAGTGAGCTCTGGTTTAGTGTTCCATCCACATACCAAACTCCTAGTCCTACATCCAACCATGGGAGAAACTAGTTAGAAGTAGTTTAAATAGGGGGTATTTTACTTCTATGGGGTATTAACTGCTAACACATAACATATTTAGATCACCATACCTTTTATAGTTTTGAAAATACTATATTCACTTTCGTTTTTTACGCTCTGAGTTTTAAAAGACGACTCCCATCCTCTTAATAATGTGTTCCAACTGCTCCCATCATACGGAGGTTAAACGGAGGTTTAAAGAGCCTCTCTGTAAAACCAAACACTACAAAAGCAGCTTTGTTCCAGTAGCCATAAGTGCCCTGAACCAGTCATGTTATTATATTTATCTTATTTATGGCCCTTTGCACAAGTGCTGTATTTGTACTCTTGTTTTTTAATGTATTGTTTCTAATGTGGTTTTAGTTCTTTTAGCCTGCACTATACACTGTTGTCACTTTTCCAGATGAAGATGTATATATGTGTGACTGACAGGTTTTTATTCTGTACTTTTCTCCTTTAATGTTAATTTTATGATGATATTTGTATTTTTTTTTTTTTTAATTTGTTGTATTGTGATTTTAATGTCTTTCTTATTCTGTAAATCACTTTGAATTACCTTGTGTACGAATTGTGCTATACAAATAAACTTGCCTTGCCTATGTGTGAGTGGATGAATGAGCTGACTCACTGCCAAACGATATTTACCTGTTGGTACCAATAAAGGAACCTTGAGTCTTGGACATTGGACCTTGGACCCCTCCATTTGCTCCATGTCACCAAGTCATTCCCTCTTGAGAGTGCTATCACATTACAACCGGCATTCCACGAATGAAGCTACAGCACATCACATCAGGTTTGTGAAGTTGTAGTGTATTGTTTTGTATCCTACTTTAGTATATTTATGCAAAATTGTCATGTGGGAGCATGGATGACGTACGCTTGTGGGCGGAGTATCTTACAGAATTGTACTGCTGACCGTAAGGAGGGTTTGAATAGGGCCTGGGAGAGATCGCTAGATTACTCAAACATGGATGGATGACATATTAAGCCTCCTCAGGCATGTTTTTATTTAAATCTGGGGTACCTGATGTTTCTCATTTTCAACCATGGGAAGATCTAGTAGTTAGAAGTAGTTTAAACTATTACCAGTCCCCATCTCTCACGAACACACATTGTTACACAGCTTATAAGGAAATAAATGAAATTTAATTACTTGCAAAGTAGTAACCTGGGTACCCCACCTTTAAAAAGTTCCATTTGGTGATGTCATAAGGTGGTGCCCTCCTACTCCAAGTCCATACAACCTCATCTTTATTTTGTATCATTCATTATTTCACAATGGTCAATTTTTGCTAATTTGTTATCAAACAAACACATATTGCGTTTTCAACCTATTCACTTATTTTTGAAATTTAATTACTAAAACCACATTTTTAATTAACAGAAATGCCCCTTACAGACCTCCACAAACAGTACTCCTGATAAAAAGGAACAAACTTTCTCTTATTAGTAAAAGCAAATATTAGAACTGAACTACTTACCAAGCATGTCACTTTGCAGGGCACAGAGGCCATTAGGTATTCAAAGGACTCAAGGGAGCCGGCTTTAATGTTACCAAATTTAATTATGAAAATAGAAGCCGAATAATAATAAATCATTCTGTGTGTGCCTGTGCTGTGGGGCGTGGCGGGTGCAGGGTCCTGTCCTGTTGGCCCCTTTTAAGAGGTGAAGCATCTCCCTTCATCTGCCCCCTGAGATCTGAGTCAGGAGTTTTAAGGCAGAACCAAGAGACCGGGACTGTTAAATATTCACCAAGAGAGTGTTTTGACACATCTCCTCTTAGGCTCTTTTATCCCCCCACATCTCTCCCATCTCTCCTCTAACTACGGCTTCTGCATTAGATTACCCTCCACCATCTCAGGCCTGTCCTATCATCGACATCTACATTTTTCATAGTATTGCACTATTTTTGATCATTTCATTAGCTGGATTTTTACATGTGGTGTACATCTTGTAAAACTCATCCAATCACAAGACAAAGCCATAGTTCTTTGTGTACATAGGAAACATCATTGGTCACATTTTTATATATCGCTTTTCCACCTTCAAAGCAGTTTACATCAAGGAAGCACTCACCCATTCACACACCAGTGTACACAGACACTGGGGGTGAGGTGAGTTAAGTGTCTTGTTCAAGGACACAGCAACAGCATTCATCTGTGGGTGTTGGAATCACACCGCCAACCTCTGG
Source organism: Periophthalmodon schlosseri (assembly GCA_000787095.1). Taxonomy (NCBI): domain Eukaryota; kingdom Metazoa; phylum Chordata; class Actinopteri; order Gobiiformes; family Gobiidae; genus Periophthalmodon; species Periophthalmodon schlosseri. Next base: position 59,438 of record KN485838.1, read on the forward strand.
GTCAGTGGATCTGACCACTGTACCTATGATGTTTATGTCGAGGGCGGGATTCGAACTGAGCTAAAGGATGAGCAAAATTGATGGAATGAGCTTTAAACCATGTTAGAATGTTGTAACCTCATCAAAAACAATGTTTGAGTAACCCTTTATTATTAGCCTGTCTACATCTCCAATGCTCAAAATGATCTGTTCCACCTTGTGATGTCATGAAGTGGTAGTTTTCAAGTTAAAAGCTACTTTTTACCATTTGTTCCATAGACATTGGCAATTCCAGGGCTGAAATGATCCAAATTAGTCTAGTGTAGGTGTATGGAGTCGAAAAAGTACTTCCTGTATTACCACATGACATCACAAGGTAGAACTGTGTTTTCTGTTTGAGAGTAGCACACAGCCTAAAAATGCAGGGTTTGTGTGTTAAACATGTGTGAATGAAACAAAACACAACTCCAGGTATGTTTTTGATGAGGAAACAACATTATAACAGGTCAGAAAATAGTGTAATATGGGCCCTTTACTGTTTCTCTGACATGAAATGCTGCATTGTTCAAAGCTTGTGAATAACCTGACCTCTTTCTGTGCCAACACCCAAGTTTTAGAAAGACATATTGTGCTTTTTATGTTATATTTTGGATATTTTAAATGGCAATACTGATGTAGAACGACTTAATGAAAGAAACAAGTCCGCTAACTTCTGGGTTGGAAAATTGTGGAGCCCAGTGAGGTATTAAAGGAGCCGATTTCCACCTGCCTCTTTATGATAAGTCACCAAGCGTCATCGCAACAAAGCGCGCATGTAGCGTGTATTTCAAAATGGCTATGCAACGCTGCCGAATCCTACATGTATCACTAATTAAGAAAATAAAATTGGAGAACAGAGTAAGTACAGACCAGTGGGCGTGTACAGGAGGTGGTGAAAACGACAGAAGATTGGAACATCGACGTCTTGAATGCAGGAAAGTGCTATATAAAAATGTGACCATGACCATTTACCACCATAGTTTATTTGGCATAACAAGTCTCCTTTAGATAGTAATCATGTATATGAGTCAAATGGGTTGAATCCATAGACCGTATTTATAAATGGACATCGCTAACACGCTAGCCGCTGCGTTCCAAACATTGAGAAATTGTCATTTTGGTTTTAAAATCTTCGTATTGACCCGCTCTACATGATCGTGGTATTTTTATTTCGCTATTGTGTCCGGAAATCAAGATAAGAACAATAATAACAGACAAATCAGGAGCCTTCTTTCCCGATTTGATGTGATTCCTGACAATCGATTTAAAAAATGGTTTTCTACGTCGCCACAAGTAACTAATTCATAGTGATGGTAAAAGGAGATAAGCAAACACCAGCACAACCAGAACATGCTATGTACGTGTTCTCCAAGAATAGCTATGACAAGAACAATTCAGATCAATATAATGACATCGCACTCAAAGCTGGTGTGTTGATTTACAAACCTATGACACATGTAAGCCCCTGCTGCAGTTGTGTTCTATTGGAAATCACTAGAAGGACAATGAAAATATATTGAAAACACGGCGTTCTTTATGATAATTTTGGAGCGACAGAAGTAGAGATAGAATTGGACTTTTTAGCACATCAGCTATCGGCCTTAAATCTCTTCCATAGGCCGATATTTTGCTTTGGTCGATCTGCTGCCTAAAAAATAAACACAAAGCTTTATATTAACACTTTAATATGAAGAGATAGCCGAACAAAACATGACCACACAGCTCTCTTATAGGTTTGTGGTAAAAAAAAGGGGTTGGGGGGAGTTTAATCTGGGGAAAATAATCAAAATGGGCCTAAAAATATTGGCAGATCTTATCAGCCACCGGTTGCTTTGTATTCTAAACAATCGTATTGGCATTGGCCATGAAAAAGCCCATATCGGTCGATCTCTAGACAGAAGCTCAGTTGGTTCAGTGTTTGTCCACTGATCCGAAGGTTAGTGGTTTGAATCCCACTCTCGACGTTAACATTATTGGTTGAAGGGTCTGATCCGCTGACCCACAGGTTGGCGGTACGATTCCAGCTCCCACAGATGAATGCTGTTGTTGTGTCCATGGGCGAGACACTTAACCCTGCGTACACTGGTGGATGAATGTGTGTGTGAACGGGTGGTTCCTTGATGAAAAGTGTCTGAGTGCCTTGAAGGTATAAAAGCGCTATACAAAAATGTGACTATTGACCATGACCATTTACCATTTGTTGGAAATGGGAAATTTTGCTGCCAGGGACCACGATCACAGAAAAATACTATTCTTTTTTACTCTTTGTTGAATCAATCTAAAATGCATGTAGCTTGAGGACATTTAGACAGCATTCACATTTGATGATAATTTACTTTCATAATCGCCCTATCATGGTCCTATCAAAGGCATAATCTCACTGATGGTCAATTTGAGCTAAATGGGCTAAATGAGGGGTCCTGTTATGGGGCAGCTGATTTGAATTTGAATAGAGGTAATTTGATACGTGTAAATACATGAGTTAAAATAATTGCAACTTGATTAGATCAGATATGAAAGGAATGTAAAAATAATCACATAGAATTGCTAATTTCATCATTATTACATTTTTGTTGCAGTCTCAACGTGTAGAACATAATATCATTTGCCTGGAATGTTTCCCAGTATAGCATTAAATGTATCTACAAAATATCTATGTTTGTCAAAAAAAAAAACAAAAACAAAAAACAGAAACCTGCCCACGGGACTTTAAACCGGGACGAGGGGGCCTTTTTACTCTCACACACCTGGGATACTGTCCGGAATAAGTCGGACTGCAGATGGCGCTATCGTCCTGCCTCCACTGGTAGAAAAACAATGCCAAAACCTGTTTAAATCTGACCGGACACGTCACAGCAACATCATGTGACCACTCTGAGGAAAAGCGCTCGTGAGCAGTTCAAACTGTCAGGTATGAAAATAAACTAAACCTTGGTCTGGAAAAATAATCTATTAAAATAAATTAACGGAAGACCAGATGAACCTCATTGGACTATTGTTTGCCATATTGTGGAACATTTCAAGCAAAACAAAAACATATCAACAAGTGGGTCAAGCGGATGGCAAACCCTTCGTGGGAAAAAGTTCCATGGTGCACCTTTAAGCTAATTATTTTGCTAGTAAATAAATACATGAAGAACTTCTTCACATTTCTTTACATCCTTTGTACTGACCGAGGAGACTCTAAACCGGCCAGTTTTTCAACACAACCAGTAACCAGGCATATAAAAATCTCAAAATTCTACCTTGCCATAGACTGTATCACTACTTTTGTTAGTTCTACTACTTGATTTATTTATATACTAAAGAACAAATGTGCAATAGGGCAAAATACTTTCACATTAACACAGATAAATATGATAAAATACTTGTGAATTATTACCACCTCTCCGAGCTCTCTTCCCACCTCTCCAGCTGCCTCTCTTTGTCCTCTATAGACAAAGCACTCATTATATTACATAAGCATTCTTTACATTGCTGTCAAGAGTATATGGAAATGTTATTGTGACTGCAAAACAAACTCAACCTTTCTGTAAACGTACATGACAGCCTTGACAATAACTGTTTGTATTATCTATTGTGTTGTCTGCTGTGG